>OMLP01025756.1:0-10214 GCA_900302685.1 Spondyliosoma cantharus | reverse complement strand
GTTCTCTCAGTAAAGATGAAGATGTATTATTATTTATGGTAACATTAGCTGTTGACTAGGGATGGACATATCAGATGGAGTAACGTTATGCATGATATTTGACAGAACTGTCCTTCATTTTTGCCTCCCGTTTTATAACGGAAAAACAGTGCTAGTGCTGCTAGGGTTAGCTGTGCAGCTAACGTTTGTTTCTATGATCGAAATGAATAACGTTATTACTCGACAGTTAAAAGTATTCGAAATGTCCATCCCCATCAAGCTAGGATGCTAACTTAGTTAGCGAAGCTCAACTTACCTGTCTAGGAGAAGAGAAGCCAATTCTGCATCCGTTTTAAATTCCTCTCAGCTTTCAACTGTCTCCACCGTTCAAATGCAGCTCCTATACAGACCCTCGCTTTGCCTCGAATTGTATCTTTGAGTTTTTGTGATTCATAACGAGGTCTTTTAGATTTTGTTGCCTCCGCCATTGTAGCTCAGTTGTAACTGGCATCCTGTGGTTGCTCGGCAGCTGAGACTCTGCTGACTGCAATGATTCATAGATGGCGGTAGGTGGCGCCACATGCCAAAACATGATTTGCGGCCCGCAAAAGATTTTTTTAATGCGAATATTTTGGCTGTACTGTTGTTGTTGGTGAGTTCAGTATGTTATATGAACATTATTACTGAGTCTCTGTGACATATAAGGATGATTTTACGGCCAGTTGCTTTAGATTTCTTACATATTGCACCTTTAAGGATAGTTTAAATTTCTGTGAGTTCACAATATATTTGATTTTTGGGCCTGGACTCCAACTTATGGTACTTCAGTCAAGACGATTAGCAGTGCTTTTATTTTTCTTCCTCCTGACTTTTTCCTATGCCTCACTTAATCCCTCTTGAACTTTTCCAGTGATGTTCATCCCCCATTTACCGCAGGGCAAAAAATTATTTGTCTCTGTCCTCGTTCCTTTTCCTCTTCCTTTAATATTTGGTTTCAGAGTGAGAAAGATAGAGGCCCAGAAATAGAGAGATGGGATCAGAGGAGTGGATAAAACAAAAGAGGTTGAGAGAACAATAAGCAAGCCGGCAAGAGGAGGGCAACTAACAATAACTGACACTGACACTGACTTGAAACCTCAGCTTCCATGTTACCCTCAATATAGTGTCACAGATGCAGATAAATAGCAGGCTGTCACACTGAGTAATCACTCAGGGATACCTCCGTCTTCCAATACGAGCCAACATGCCCATCTACCAAACGTTTTAAGTTTTGTTCCCAGGACAAAAAACAGCAACAAAGGAAAGGGGGAGTGTGAACATACTGATATTTTGAAGCCCCCAAGGTGTTTCAGGGAAAACGTTGCACTGACACATGCGCTAACAGCTTCTCCCTTTACATTGTTAAAACTAGCCTCAAGATTTGCTGATTCACAATCAACTTTGTATGTGTGCTGTTCTGCTTGAATCATCATCCACAATGTGAGGGTAAAATTCCCAAGAAGAAACACTATGTTTCCTTTGTGCCTTAGAAGCATGACATTCATGACTAGATGTTCTGTCGCCAGGGTGTGAAGGCTGCAGAGTGTGTGTGTGTGTGTGTGTGTGTGTGTGTCATCCATAAGGAATATAATGTGTTTAATGTATCACTAGGTTTAGGACATGCTGTACAAAGCAGGGCTTGTTACTCCATTAGCTGGAACAGTGGGAAAAACTGTGGGACAAAAAACTTGTGACTTGTTTGTGTCCCAGTTATTATAATTTGAACTTCATGTTTAGAAACTCTCACCAGTATGTGTACTGGGTGAGACTCGCTAGCCAGCAATAGGAACAATAGAAAATAAATAAATTAAAAGAATTGCATTTGAGTACTCAACTAGCATCATCTCATCACCACTAGACAGTGTTATAGTGTGTTCAGACCTTCAGAGAACTCAAATTGCCTTTCAAACTTTTGGGATTAAAAGTGGTTTTATTTTCCCCCCTGTTAATTAGCCTGACTGCGGCAGCAACCTGCAGAGATAACCTGTATTTTTAAGTCCTTACGTACCATAAAGTAGACTGCCGACTGGAGCTTCAGGGGAAATGTAATTTACTTCATGATTTAACATTACACAGAGGACAGGGGATAAGGAAGAGAGAGAACCAGCGTCTCTGGTGAGTACTGAGTACCGAGTTGGGAGCGGCAAATAAATACTTGTGCAGGTACGTTACTCATTTGCCTGTATGATATGGTAGCTAAACATGTGGATGGTAAATAATTGTCACAGTACCTCAGTTATACTTCTAAACAAATCACATCAATATCTTGATCAGCCCTGGAGCAACAGCTTGTCCGTAAGCCTGTAACACTATGACGTTAGCGTACTTTAGCAAACACTAGCTCGGCAGCCGGCAGTGTTGCATACACTCCACTTTCATGCTACTCTCATGCCCGGTGTGGCCAGGTTTATTGATTAGCCTACAGTGGACGTGTATTGTTGCTGCAGCTGCTCCGAGAATGGTCCTCACACATACACATACATAATATCTAATATCTTCAGCTACTAACAGGGGTGTATGATTTGTAATAGGCTTGTGCATATTACTGTCTGACTATCATCGATCATAAATCATTCAGACAAGTCACTTATTATGTTGATTAAGACAATGAGGCAGTCATCTGTCCCTCCAACCCCCCCTCCCTTTTCTTTCACAGTTCTGTACTATCATACTTTATGATGGCATCTCCTGCCTTGAGCATTTTGTGTATCCCTCGTCACAGGGATGTGTGTCTGCTGAGTTCTGTTCCACATAGCAGAGTTCTGTCTTGCTGCTGCAGCGTGGATTCATGGGGGAGTAAAAACAGGAGCAGAGCCCAACGTGTGTTACAATTTATGCACTAAATCATTCTATATCACACACGGTCAGTGTTTCTGAAAGATGTGGAGAGGACAAAATATACCCAGTGGAAAGTTAAGTACATGATATCTAAGGGTAAGGATTCTGATTAAATGTTGAAGCATCTATTTGCCAGAGGAGCAGCGACAGCAGCAAAAAGAGCAGTGCTGTGATGAGAGGGCCATACTGTTTGGAAGTGATGAATTGGCTCTCGGTAGGGCTTATCCATTTCACAGAGGCCACAGACAAGGAACAAATAGAAAAGATAAAGAGTGGAAAGAAAGTCTGAGCCTACATAGACTTCAAAATTGTAGACACCTGAAATATGTGGAATCCTTTCCTGCTGCTCATTTTGACATTATCTGAAGTGACTGAATCTCTAAAAGGTTTTGCTTGGATGTGTAACCCTAACCCCATAATTCCTTTTGATTAGCAAATCGCTACCTCCTCAAATGTCAGTGATCAAGTTTCCCACAGTGGTTTCAGCATAGCATTAAAAGGTAATATCTGAAGATCTAGGCTGATCAATAATTCTTATTTGAGTTGTAATCAAATTGAAAAGGAACTAGCCTTGAAGTAAATTATAAGCATGCTAACAAATTGATGTCAATGTTTTTTGGAAGGAAATGACAGACACATTCAGTAAGAGTTTTATGTTTCTTGGAGAGGATGATGGTGATGACAAATATTTCTGAAACTCTGAGGATGTTGAGTGGGGCTGTGCAAGGCTTGCTGTACAACTTGCCAAAAAGCAAAGACTGTAAAAGTGTACACAAATATGGCAACCAAACTATCCAGACATAATGTCATTCATGTGCACCTGCACCGTGCCTGAGAAACAACCAAAAGACTCTTGAGGCAGGAAGCTCAATCCAAGACTCGTCTCACCTTAGAGCCGAATTTCACACAGCACAGAATCCGGATCGATCAAGTGATTGGGAAACCTGATTGGTGAAGCCAAAACCTCGGCCACATCCTCTCAAACCTGAAGGAATGCTAACATGTCGACAGTCAGGAAATTGAACAAATTGATTATGTGTAAGAAATTAAGTTGGTCAAATTAACTCGCAGTGACTAGGAGAGACAGGGAAACAAAATACAGCGAGAAAAGAAAGAAAGCATTCTTGCTAATTAAAAACAAGAAGAAAGTATTGGACACCGGTGAGCTCCACGGGGCCAGAGACCGGAGGTGCCAGGGGAAGCTTCAGAAGGAAGCATCAAAGCATGCGGTCAGTAGATAGAGAAGCTTCAGAAGAGTTGGCTAATTAAGAAGAAGCAACACGAGTGCTGAGAAACGGAGAGACTTGCTTGTTGGGAAACAAGACAAAAGTGGCAAGAGAACGACTGTGATGCCACATAATGAGGAGACAGGGTGACAAATCAACCGGCAAACAGGGAGTTCAGCGGCTTACTGACTGTAGAGACCACTGGCTGTGTGATTGATTGTGTGGCGGGGTGGATGACACATACGAAGTTAACATTAATACAATATCATGTTTTCCATTGTTTCATATTTAACTGGCACTCTTTTAATTACATCATCTCATTCTTCTGCAACGCTTTAGTGAAGCCTGACCAGAGAATTAGCACTGCCAACTTACTATGATGTGTTTTCACCCAATCCAGCATTTGTACAACAACAATTGAAACATTACATTGAAATAAAACTTGGCTGTTGCAGGACAGTAGGTAATATATGTTGGGGGGAACACATGATGTATTAATATAATATAATATAATATTATAAAAATATAATGGTTGCCATCCAGCAATGTTATGCAAAACTCTTGTCCGAATACTAGCTAGCTAGCATAAATTCTGTGCATGAGCCAGCATACAGTCCACATATTTTGTCAAGCTTTGTGTAAAGTCAGGATCTGTTTCTAACAGTGATGATTGTAGCTAAAAGTCATTATCATACTCCTAGTAACTCTTATTTCAACTGGAACATACATGAAAATTAACGTTAACGTCAAACCATCATTGTAAACTAATTTGGTTTCTCCCACAATGTTGGCTCCATGACTTTGGCTTTTATTTTGTACATTTTAGCTCGTATTTCTCTTTCTTTATTATTAAGTTTGGTTGGTTTGGGACAGCAACAACGACAGCATAATCCATCATCTTCTTGCTTAATTTTGTTTCTGTAAAACCAACGCACACTTAATTACATGAAAAGACAGGAGCAGGGGGTAAAAAGGACTCCAGGGGGTCTGAGGAAAACCTCCAAGTAATAAAAGCAAAGCCTGTAATGAATACCCTATCTCAGCAGTACTATTCCATTTTATAGGCATCTGAAAATATGACTGCAGTCCATTATTTTGTCATCAATTCTACATTTCGACCAGAGAACATATTGACCTCAATCACAACATGCTGCTTTATAAGCCGGAACATTTGACTTTTAAGCCGTACCTCTCTATGAAGACATCAATGTGAGTGCTGTTCTTTTGCAGTACCTGCAGTTGTTTCTGCTGCCAAAGTTTTACTTCAACTGCAACTTGATAACCGCCAGTACTGGCAAAACTTTTAAGCTGCTAAGCTAAAAAAGAAAATATGATTGCTGGAATGTATGAAACTATGCTGCAAGCTACAGGAAGAAAAGTTCAACTCAAACACATCATCTGTAAATATCCCTCTCAGAATTGCTCTGGTGGCTCCTTGATAAACAGACGTATGGAGACACATTGCTTGTTTGAATAAAGCAAACATGCTTGACATTGTCATGAAATTCCAGCTGTATGTCTGAAGTGTGTGCGTGTGTGCATGTTACCTGAGTGTTATGTTCTCCCATGAGATTCAGTGAAAATCAAAGGAGATTGTATTTGTTCTTGTGCATGTTAAAGTCCTCACCAACAGTAAGGCTCCTCTTTCCTACACAAACACCTCCTGAAACGCCTAGTCAGTAGTCCCCACCTTTAATTCTGTCTCTTTGTGACGTCACACTATGTAACAGAGTCACATATTTACGTAACTAATGTCTATGGAAGGCAAGAATTCATTTAGCACAGCTGCTCCGTTGTCATTAGCGTGTGAGCTGACCAATCAGAGGAGACTGGGTATTTGGGAGGGCGGGCCTTAAAGAGGCAGGAGCTAAAAGAGAAAACATTTTTTGGTGTTAAGTCATGTGAACCTATTCTAGTACTAGTAAGGAAGTAAGTAAGTAAGTAAGAAGCTTTACATTCTCATATTTCTAGCCTACTTTGGATTTTTCAATACCAGCCCTGGTTGTAAAGGTGTTAATTATGCTTGGCAAATGTGACTGATGTGGGGTGTTTGGACTTATTTAGCCTGTCAACGTTCTGAGTCAGTGTGGCTGCAAACAAATCATTCTGCTGGGACAACCGTGCCAAATTGGACTTTTCCTAATCTTTGAAAGCTCCTTTCAGACAACGTATGGATTAAAATCAACTTATGATGGAAGTGGTCAAGCATTCTCTAAAACCCTTATTGTTATTTTTGGTGCTTACAGCCAAGGGCTTTTTAAGATGACAAGCTGGAAGACGAAGGAGGGAGAGTAATCTTGAATGAGTAAGGCATGAATTATGGAATGAAGCATAAACCGGTGGAGGGCCCGGGTTGTATGAACGAGTGATATGAGACATGAGATGCTGCCATGAGGGGGAGAAGAGGGAGGAGTAATAAGTAGAGCAAGCAAGTAGTGGAGGACGTAATGCAGTTTTAACCGCCGGAGGGGCAAGACAAGGCAAGAAAAAATTTCACATGTGCAGCAGCCATGAAATATAGTCAATACAATGTGGGAGAGGGTCAAATGAAATGAAATACAGACAATAAGAAAAGATTAAAGGTGGGCGGCTGCAAAAGTGTGATTTATTGCCAACACTTACAGTTTCAAGATAGAAGCACTTTCCCATAATATGTTATGCACAAGTGCAATACAAAACCATGGGAATCTCTTTGTTACTCTGCGGCCTTGGCTCTCCCTCCTTTGTTTTCATCCTGTTGCATTTGAAAAGATTTGCTGTTGCACTACTAAAGGAAATCATTCATAAAAACAATACAAAGACACGTCTTCAGTCATTGTATGTGACATCCGTTCACATTTATCTAAAACTCAGCAAACGGTAATATCATTTAAATAAAGCCAAACATATACACTGTAGCCTGACCACTTTTGTTGAAGGCGGTCTGACACTCTAGAGAGCAACTTGATTGTGTTAACTCAATTTGGCCATGGAGCTCGCATGGATGATGGGATTTATGTGTGAAGAGACAGCACGCACTTTTATAGGATTGTCTATCAGAGCACATGCAATATAGCGTCCTGCCAGGCAAGACGGGGACGCATGTATGGATGCATTTAGTCGATAAATTGTATTGTATATATATCAACCGAGAGGATGACCGGAAAAGGTCATTCAATGAAATACAAGTACCACAAAGACAGTCAGTCATCCAGACATTCTCATTCTGACTATTTGCTGATAGGTCCTATAAAGGTGTACTATGCAGGATTTTCCTAAAAAAATAAAGTAAAAATACACTCATACTGTTTCTGAGGGTCATCCTCTCATTGCTTTTTGGTGTGTAGCCACCAGCAAATGCCAGTGTGACGTTGAGACTCTATATAAACACAGCAAGGTTACATCGCCATTTCCGTCTCTCTCCTCTGCTCTAGGTCTGCAGACCTGTGTGTCTGTTTGACTGAGGGTGGGGCTGCACACACACACACACACACACACACACACACACACACAGAGGCAGCGCAGAGAGCAAAACAGCAGGCTGGGTAAAGCGTGCACTCTGGCTGCATTCAGACCAAATCCAGAAAGCTGTGTGCAGAGCTATTTATTAACGTTTTAAAATGTGACTGCTGTGAAACTGTCAGAACATAACATTGAGTTTCTCTGATTCGCTGCTTTTTTTTTTTCAAGCTAACGCCTTTTCCTCTCTTCATTCATTCGTTCATTCGCTAGCTCTTTTGCTGTCTCTCTGTCTCGCCCATTGAGCCGGGGTGGAGGGGCCAATCTTTGATTTCTTCTGTCAAGGTACTTTTTTTGTTGCTTTTATTTGCACACTTTTCCCATGCCAATAAAGTCCATTTGAATTGAGATTAATTAAATACATACAGTATACTGTATAGTGACAGCAAGAGACCCTCTCTGTAGCATTTAATGGTACAGGTTCATGTACTTGCATGAATTACTTTTTAGTAAGTGCATTACTTTAGTGTACTGCTTGTTTACCGCAGCCCAAGGTCACTGTAGTTGCATTGACAAGTTGTAAAACTCAATTAGTCGTTAATCACTTTGTTTCAGTCGGTTGAGCAGATAAGCAGCTTCTGTGGGATTTGACTCAGCCTGACCCTCAAATTCATCACCGCCATATCTAAAGGCTGTGGCACATGGAGGCAATCAAGTCTTGATTTCTTTTGTTTGCATGGAAGCAAACCTCTGTAGTGCACAACAGAGGTTTCAGGCATAGGCTGGATATGTTCTCAGCAATGCGTGTTAGTTGAAGCAGGTCATTCAATTTCATCACTACATTAAATTTGAGGTTTCAGGATCAGTTTACCACATAACCTTTATTTCATTCATGCCAATTCTACTTCCCTCCTTATACTGTTAGCCTGTAACCTGCCTGGAAACTGTTTGCTAGTTACCTCAACCCTTTGAGTCTGTTTTTGCTCGCCAAGTAGTGGTGTGCGCCACAATGGCAAAAGTTTTAATTTAAAATTGTCACATATGTATTTTCATTGCTGCTCTCTTCTTCTGCGAACCTGCGTGATTGCTGTTGACTAGTTGACAGCACTCGCTACAATGTCAAAGAGACTCCCACTTCTCAGACGAGAGTACTCAGCTTGTGGGAGTACATAGACCTACACTGTTGCAGACATTGAGCACACACCTAAGAGTAAACTGCACAGACTGCTGCATTGACCCAGCTGGAGTTATACCTCTTGTTTACCATTGCTCTAACTAAACTGCCGGTGAAAGCGTCATTAAAGCTCAGTCTGTTGGTTTTACAGTCAGATTGTAGAGTAGAGTAGAGTAGAGTAGAGTAGAGTTTGTTTTTAGCATTCTGCTTACCTGCTATGATCTATTCATTGGTCTTTGCTCAAAATCAGTTTGTGTGTTGCCAGCCTGTGTATAACCTTCTGCCAACCTGTTATTTCTGGCCTCAGGCCTTTTGGATTAGACTGCCTGTCTGTTGCCAACCGTTCATATTTTTGAGGCCATTGTAATAAACACACTGCCTAAGCCTTCACGCTAAGACGCCTGTCAGACTCTTGCTGAGCTATAACAGTTGCTGCTGTCGGTTAAATGAAAAGAATGGAAACATACTGCAGTGACTTCCGCTGTACCCAGGTACTGAAAAAAAGAAACATGCTTGAGTTACTCTACTGTCTACAATATGTTAGAGAGCATGGAAAAGTGTGATAAGCTCAGAAAAAAAGCAGGAGCATGTTAGACAACATTACACAGCAATTTATCCATGGGATGACATCTATTCGGCATAGCGATCTATCACAGTACAGTGTTTCTGCTCCCTTCTTATTATATTATACTCTGTTGGCCATTTGATAATAATGGATAATAGGTGGCAACATCACCCCTGCCATCCCTCTCCATCCCCCTGAAGTCACTAGTTGGTGGACCATGGTGTGGGCCCGGTCCAGGACACTGTCCAATCTAACCCTGGACTAATACATCATTGAGAATAATTTAAGTTTCAGGGAGTGTTCTTGTTTTAAA
This sequence comes from Spondyliosoma cantharus, assembly GCA_900302685.1. Lineage (NCBI taxonomy): Eukaryota > Metazoa > Chordata > Actinopteri > Spariformes > Sparidae > Spondyliosoma > Spondyliosoma cantharus. Next base: position 642 of record OMLP01025756.1, on the reverse strand, counting down.
GCAAAACTCTCGCCAAAATGCAACCTAGGCTTTTTTTGTGAATGTACATGAGTCAAACCTTCGTGTAAAAGAATAATTACGACGAAAGACGCACTTTTAAGATTTACCGTAGTTTCGTTTTCGGGTCAATCTCATTTTCAATGGGAGTGCAAAGGGCACTTTTACAATAGCATCAAAATCGCTATTTTTAAAACACTAACCCCGAATTTCCACTGGATACGGGTCCGCTGCGTTACGGCTGCGATCCGGTTTTGCTCCGCCGACCGCCGTCCCGCAATCCCCACCAGTTGCGTTTTGAGTCCGTTACGCCGCAGTCCGGTAGACAGCTGGCCGAGATGTTCCCGCGATAATCACATGATCAGTCGCGACCGCAGTTATAGGTATGTGTATAAACACAGCTGTAGGAAGTGTTCCCGACCGAAGGATTAGCAGAAGAGCTTGTGTTTGTCTCTTTTTTGTGATTTGTGTGCTGGTGTCAACACGGAATGTTTTATTTTGAAAAGTAACCGGATGTCATATTGTTGTTTCCGCGCTTGACTTCCTGTCTACTCGGTGCTAAATTCAGCTGAATTGCTGCGTCGTGCTCCGGCATCCGCCAGAAATAGAAGTCCTGCGTATCTCTGCCGGAGGGCTCCGGACTGC
>OMLP01025752.1:8322-23383 GCA_900302685.1 Spondyliosoma cantharus | reverse complement strand
CTCCCTGCAGTCCCTCCCGGGCTTCATCACGGGCTCGCAGGGCCTCTCGGGCACCTACACCCCTTCTCCTCCCCCCTCCATGCCCTCTTCCTTGCCGGCCTCCTTCCTCAACTCTCCTGCGCTGGGACACGGCGCTCACCTGCCCCACATGGCCTCCATGTGCCCCCCACCCCCCGTGTACCAGTGCTCGGCCGACCCCAGGAACTCCAGTATCGCCTCACTGAGGATGAAGGCCAAGGAACATATTCAGCATATCGGGAAGACGTGGTGATGCTCAGAGGAGGTGACACACGGACACCAGAGCATCCTTTTGAAAAAAACTGACCTCCTGTTCACGCAGACGGGACTTTTATTTTGGATGTTTGAAAGACTGAAATCCACAGTTGGCACCGCATGAAAAGTGCAGTGTGGCATCCTGGACTGGAGACAATCCTCGCCACTAGTAAGGGGTAACACTGAGGTATGATGAGGTTGTGAGTGTAGTGCAACTGTCAACATAGCTAACTCCTCCTGAAGGCTCCTATAAAAGGAGGTACAAAACAGATCATTAAAAACAAAAATTATATGAAATATGTTTTTACAGGAGAAGTTATTGACAAATACCATAAACAAAAAAAAAATTAAATGTTTGTATTAAATGTTTTTTAAGGGTACTCAAAGTAAAGCGAGCTGTTTTAAGAATCTGTGACTTTTACTGTGAAATTCCTGTAAAATATGAAACTAAAGCCGTCTGAGGATCATCGTCTTCTCCTTTATCGTTTCCGTGGGACTTTCACATTCTCTCAACCCAACTTCATTCTCATGTTGCCGACACGACAAAGTCCATCACCCTTCAGTATTTATTCTACTTGTGTGAAGGAAGCGCTCCTCATTTTTTTTGATCCATTCTTCCTCTGCTGGTTTTTGATCCTCATCATGAAAGATTTACCCAATGTGAATATTTTCTCTATACAATAAACTTTATATGTTAAAAAAAATTACACGTCACACATGTTTTCCGACACAGTTTGTCACGTACGAGAGATGCAGATTTGTCAGAAATGTCTAACACAAGGGGTGTTGGAGCAAAACTGAAACTTAATGGTGGACCAAGGACCAAAAAGCAAACACACTTTCTGTGTTAAGATGCAAAATGGCGCTATATGGAAGCCCAGAGAGGCAAGTTGTTAAAATAAATAGAAAAAAAAAAAGAACTAATTTGTTTTTTCTACTTCAGAAATGTGTGGGGGGAAAAAATCTTTTGCCAGGAAAATTTTTCAAAGGTCCTTATTTATTTTTTTCACTCACCCCTCAGGGCTTCCGTAGATCCAGGATCCCAAATGATGATCTGACCGAAGTGTTTTTCTGCCGGCCGGCCGTGCTCGTTCTGATCCATTCCTCCTCTGCTGGTTTTTGATTTCATCGTGAAAGAGTTAAAGGAATGTGAATATTTCCTATAAACAACAAACATTTTATGTTAAAAAAAAAAAAAACAAAAACAAAACAGAAGCTGGTGAAGTTTTCAGACACAGTTTGTCAGATAAGTTTAATGTCCATACTTTTTTTCTCTTAAAGAGCCAAACACATATCGTGCTAAGACGCAAAAAAAAAATAGTATGGAAGCCCTGAGAGGCAAAAAAATAAATCTGATACGAGTCTGATCTAATTTTTTTGTGACTTTAGAAATACGTGAGAGTAAAAAAACATCAGGATAATCTTTTAAAGTTCCTTAATTAATTTTTTCAGGCCTTCTGTAGTCTCTCTGTTCGCCTCACTCAGATTATATGAACATAATAATTAACTGTCCTGCATGTTTAAAGATCATTCTACCTTAACAGTGATTCATAATATAGTTGACTCACTTATTTATAAATATTGTTATTTTTCACTTGAAACATCTGATCTGACCAAATTAAATTTAAATTTGGCAGCCCCGGTCTCCCAGAATGAAGAGTGTGTGTGAATGAAGAGTGTGTGTACAGTGTGTGTACAGTGTGTGTACAGTAGCCTCTCCGACCTTCGCTGATCTGCCATCACATTAACGCATCATTAAAGGGCAACTCCACCAATTTTACAAGCTGAAGGGAAGAACTTGGGGAGTACGACTGCATATGTGAAAAGCATTTTTGTGGCTGTGGAGGAAGCTGCATGTAATCTGACAAATTACTCAGTGACTTAACTGCATTGTGGGTATTGTAGTTGTCAGGTTTTGCATAGCAGTCCGCTGGTCTAAGCTTGCACTCCTATAAAACACTGACTCGTTATGGACAGTTAATAACGAAATGAACAAAATCAACACAGCCGCCTACATTTCCCACAATGCAACTACCTGCTTCACATTGTATGACATATGCAGTAGTGCACCCCAAGACCTGTGAATAGACTTTAATGTGTGAAATTGGCGTAATTGACCTTTAATTATGCCACACAGTAGATGCACATAACAGCTCAGCACCCACTAACTGGGGGTAAATATATAATACAGCCCCCTAGTGGTGGAAACTACTAACATGACTATCAAGTTTGGAAAAAAAATTTCTTTAAAAAAACTTAATGCTTTTTAAAACTTTATGCTTCATTAAATACTCTAAATGGTTAATAAATAGTGTTTATCTGTAAACATTATTTGAACGGCCATTATAAAGTTTCTAACTGACGTTTATAAACCTTTAACAACAGCTAAATACATGTTTTATAATGTATTTTTTCTGTTTGTTAACAGTGAAAATACTGTTAATTTAAGTTTAATTAACTATAAACTTACATTTTTTTTTTACTTCCAGAAGTGTGACCCTGATATTTAACACTGAAGTGAATTTTCAAAAGTGAAATAGAGCCACAGATCACTCAGTAAATATAATTCTGGATGTCTATGGTATCAAGTTTCATACCTCTTTAACATTTAAAACAACAATAGAGTGTTATCAAGAGGCAGCTTACACTCCCAGACTTCCTCCCTCATGGTTTTCACAGAATGAGTTTGTCAACCCACTTATTTCCTCCTCATTAGCTCCGGTAAACTTTATCCCATTCGCTCCTGGGATTAGACCCATAATGACGGGGTGAAAGTGGCGTGTACCTCCATTGTTCGCCAATCAGCCGTGACAAATGGGGGGGAAGAGGACAGAGGAGAAAACTTTTCTACGGCTTGAAAGAAAAAACGATGTGTGTAACCAAATTGTTTCAATTAGCATTTCCTATTGTGTGCAGCTAATAATGGCCTCCATCATCATCCATCCTACTGTCCTAAATAGTCCTGATTGTGTCCTAATTGTGTTTATTTGCTCTGAAGCGCACTGAATTGACTACAAACTGCTTTGGGTGGTGTGTTTTCAACATCCTCATGCTTCACCTAATTGTTAGGTTACTCATGATGTAACAGGGAAACAGACTCCTCTCATAATGAACGCTCTGCCCCATCTGGTGGCATGAACTGGTTACTGTTAGGGGTTCAAATTTAACAACATCGATAAACGGTTACACAGCAACATATGAAAAATATTGAAGTCTATCCATTGGAAAACTTTCACATGACATGTGAGTTGATCTATGTTCAATTCAAAATGAGAATAAACCACATGAGGGGTTAAAAGAACAGATAAAATAAACACAAAGTTACTTGAATCATAAACTAGACAACATAAAATAATGTTTCTGATGCTATTAAACAAAATCCAGCACACATTGTGGCTATAAATGGCTAAAATGTATTAATATCAGCTTGTATAGAGTATCTTCTTGTATTCTTTAATTAAACTTAATTAAATACTTGTTCTCACACCAGTATTTTGTGTTTTATTTTGATATATTTGATAAGCAAGTATTTTAAATTTGTAACGAGATACTATTCAATGTATTAGCACCCATCTTTAATGGTAGCTTAATACATTTTACTCGGTTAAGTTATTAACGACCTTTAATCAATTCATGACTTATTATTAATCATTAACATTTCTAGTTACAGAACAGGCAGGGCCGGATAAAATGGGAAGATGACACCGGGCAGGGTGTTTGTTCTGGGGACCCTCTACATGCAAATTTTGGTATTTGTTAAACAAAATGACTTAAATGAAACTTGTTATTATTGTTATTGCTAATTTAGAGAGGTATATATTTTAGCTTTTTTATCTATATTTTAGTTTCATACACAATTGGTTAGACATTTATTTTTTGTGAACGTATACATAACGTTGCAGATTTTTACATACCAAACCAAATTTCCCAAATACCACCAACCAACATTTTGAGAGCCACCTCTCGTATAACAGCTGTAGCTAGCCTGGCAACGTCTTCTTACTTTCTTGCTAGAAGTGGCGCCGCCCGCTGCCTGCGACTTCTCTTCTGCATCGAGTTCGTCGCCCCCCCTGCCTCTCCATTAATATATTTGACTTGTAGCCATTTCAATATTCCACTCATGCTGCTTTTAAATCAGCAACTGAGGAGTCGAAATCTCACTGCGTTCTTTAGTTTACAAGTATATGCCGGCCGGACGTATAGATCACGTCATGTCACGTCACATTAGCTCAGGCTAATTTAATTTCAGGAGAGAAAACTTTTTTAATGAGATTTGTATATATTGTATGTGAATATATAACTTTTGTCTGTAATAAAATAAAATAAAATGACAATGGTCGATGCTCTTGAGTACCACCAGGTGGAGCTTGTGTACCAGGGATTCACCCTTTTAAATAAAAGGACTGAATAAATAAAGATATATATCAACATTCAAAAACATTTTTAGATCAGGGATTCTTTTAGACTTTAACCTTTTAAAATGTACGTTCATAATTACTTAGACAATTAGACAAAAAAACAATGCAGTTATCACAACGTTAAATTTATTCAGGATTCTCAGCTCATAACTATGTCACGCAAATTAGAAATTTGAATTCACTGATAAAATAAACTTCTCTTGGGTTTCCAGGGTATTCTTACAGCAGAAAAATAATATACAGTGTGAGTTATGTGATTACAGGGCACATGTTGCGTCGATGTGGAGCTCAGGTGGAGTCTTTGTCTTGCAGTTTCAAAGCCAGAAGAAGCAGCTCTGACGTCTATGAAGCAGAGATGGAGTGAAAGAAACACGTGTCACCAAAACATTTTAAAGAGCTGATTAGAAGATTACGTGAAAGGTGCAAATCCACAAACTGACCTCTCTGAGATATTTGTCTCTGTCCTCTTCCCTCCAGCCGCTGCGCAGTCCAAGCAGCCTGTGTGCGGTTTGTGGCAGCTTCTGTTTTTGGTTCTTTGGCTGCATCAGAGCCTCCATCAGGCCGTCGTACCGCTCCATGACTGTGGCCCCAGCTGATGCTGAGGGCGGGAGGTAATCACTGTTTCCTGTCTCCTGCAGGCTCTCGATGCTCTTCTTGCCCATCAAATGACCTGGGAGGTTGGAGATAACAGGATGCATTAGTTATTTTAGAATAACAGTTTGAGATTAAATTAAAAAACGGTGATAAAATGGAAGCCCAGCTGGTCTGAAATAGAGGCCGTCATGATATCAGATTTTTACCACAGCCAAAAAACTTAACAGTAACGACATTTATCGTGTTATGTCTAAAACAAAAAAACTCTGTCAGATTCATCTTTTATTTTTTTGTCTCTTGTGACAAATTAAAACCTGAGTGTTGGGAGGTGAAAAGTAACAACTGCACAAAAATGTACAAAAACATAAATTACACTTCATTATTCTTCTTGTTTTATGGCAGCCAGCATTAAGCTGATACTGATCAAGATCGGAAAGACGCAAATTATTTTAGAGGTAACGTTTTATTTACACAGTATTGTCATACAGTTAATAATCACCTTGATTAGTTACTGTCACTTTTGGATTACCTCAAAATAATCCAAAAATAATCACTAAAAATATGCTATCTGAAGACTAGTGTAAAGAAATATCAATACGATTCTTTAATTCGAAATTTGTATTTTCTTGTAATCGAATTACATCTTTTTTCTGTAAATATCTGATCAAGTTACCTTTCGTGTATCCTAATAATGTAAAGACATGTAACAAAGTATTCTGTTCGGTGAGAAGAATCTGAAATAATTTGATATTAGCCCTTTTTTTTTTTTTATTAAGGGTTTCATTCAATTTAACAGAATAAAATTATCATTATCATCATTTTATGAACCTGTCCGAAGAAATGCTGATAAAATACATATATCTGTCTAATGAAGATGACATCATTATGACTGTTACAAGTGAGCACATACTTATCATTAAATCAAAACGTTTTTCTGACACAAAGAAGACAACATCACATTCACACAGTTTAAAATGACGCACCGTTTCTGCTGACCCTGTTAGGAAGTGAACTCTCTCTCACCTACTGCCCAGTGGTTGCCTCGGGGGTACATCTTCCCCACCACTGCTGCAGGACTCTCCGAGCAGTCCAACATGCAGGGGATCGTCGCCAGCACGATGAAAACTGACCACGCTGGTCTCCAAGTCCACGAAGCGCACAGGCACACTCCGCCCATGTCACCAGAGGGAGAATGTCAGATCTTTAAAAAAAAAAAACAACAACAACCAGTCCTCGCAGTTAATCAGATCGATTTAAGCTTAAAAAATCTCCACCATGCTCGTTTTTTTTTGTTTTTTTTAATCGCTGTGGTCGGAGAAGACTAAGAGGAGGCAGCAGCTGAAGTTTCTCCGCCGGCGGCTGAAAGTTAAATGCTCCTCCTGATCCAGCTGTGCGTCACGCGCCCCGTTTTTAAAAGTAGCGGCGGCGGGACGAGAAAGTGATGGAGGCAAATTATCATCCGCAGCCTGTAATTATTTAGCCGCTCCTCAACTGTTTGCTCAGAGATTGCGCGTCAACGTCACCGACGGACGCGACTTCTCGCTTAATTGCTTCCGTCTCAAACAAACGACTGGTGGAAAGAGCCTGATGACCAGAGGAGGAGGAAGTCTGCAGGTCCTTCACCGGAGGAGAAGAAGTGGTACCGAAGGGAACATCTATATAGTGTAAAGCTGGCTATTATGTGCAACAGGCACTTGAATGCACTGTAATTGCACATTAGTAGCATGTCAGAAGTATTGGAAGCTGGAGCTGTCAGAGAAATCAAGTGGAGGGAAAAGTTCAATATGTTATACTTGAAATGTAGAGAGTTGAAGAGCTCCAGTAAAGAGCATAATTCAGAAGCTGCCAGTCCACTGAAAGACTTTTCTGATAATCAATTTGAGCAAAGACGTCAAACATTTGCTGAACATTTTTTTAGATTTAAGGATTTTCTCCTCATCTTTGAAGTTGTTTTTTTTTTTTAATGAGTTTTGGGGGTTTGGATCATTGTTCGGACAAGAAGCAAATCACAGATTTCACTGTGAGTTCTGAATAAATACGAGAATTTTCACAATTTTCTGACGAAAGGATTAGTTATGAAAATAACTGGCAGATTATTTGATTATGAAAATAAAGTATTTGCTGCAGAAATATAGTCACGATGAAAAAAAAAAAAGAGATCCACATTGTTTACAGCACAACAGCAGGTATTATCTTTTCCTTGTCAACACCTGGTGCCTGCATTACCCACAATGCAACTCAGCCATCAACAGTTTGGTCGCAGGTTTGGTCGTGTTATGCGAGCAGCGGCTGATGTAGCCTCGACTTTCTACCTTCATACAGTTTACACATCCAGACAATGTTCTCGAGTATAAAGAGGAAGAAGTTTAATTCTTGTATAGTTTGACTCATATGGATGTTCGTGGTGATCCTGTGCAGCTTCCGTAGCCTAACTTGTCATGTTTAATTACACTGAAGTGGAATTGTATTCAGTTTTCTGTTGAGCGGACGGCAGAGCATTGTTTGCAATGCCAAGCCGACTCAACGTGTAAAAGCAGTCTCACGTCGTCCATATTACGTGGTTATAATAGGAAGAAACGTGAGATGAAGACAAAGTGGGCGTGTTGGCCAGGTACCACGCGGCGAAGGTGTAAAATTAAGAGGCTACTGGTTGAACTATGGGTAACGTAGGATCCAGTTGTAGGAGTTTCTTCATCTGACGGCACCTATCAGCAGGAACGCATGGTTCGCCGGTGCCTTCCAAAGCTGTTACAAATCACTGTTGAGAAATAAATCAATTTTATGAAGCGGTTGTTAAGGTTCGGTTCGACTTGGTTAGGTTCGAGGGAAATCGTGGTTTGGAGACTTGCACCGTATCATGGAAATGTTTTTTACAGAGGAAAGAAAGAAAGAAAGAAAGAAAGACTATATGTCAGTTTGAAATGGTTGTTAAAGGTCCCGTGTTAAAGCCCCGTCCGTCCACTCTTGCACACTTTGTTGCCATATAACAACGTCACCTGACTTCCTCCTTTGCTCCCGTCATCCTATCCCTTGTTGAAACAACCGACGGCGTGACAAGTCTCTTTAAACTTTATGCCGACAGCGACAGTAATTGCACATCACACAAACACTGCTGACGCGCTGATGACGCCGTTAGCTCCGGCAAACCAGTCTGTGCTGGTTGACGCAAAGCACATCACTCGTGGTGCACCAGTGGAGGACAGCTCCCACAAACTCTCATATCCCCACATTGTCCTGAGCTTGTTTGAACTCATTTCGTAATGGGTTTAAACATAACGGACATTCATGTTTTAAACTAAATTTTCTCAGTTGCTTTGTATCGCAGGTAATAACACTGTGTATTAATACTCAACATTTTAGCAAAGAAAGTAATCAAAAGTAAAAGTAATCATCGCGCAGAACGGCTTCCTTTCAGAGTGCGATGCTATTAAATGATGGGATTATAAGACTTATGCATTAACACATTATGTAAAATCTAAAGCAGGGATGAACGACATGTATTGGACCAATAAATCCTCATCGGTTATCGGCAGATGAATAGAACCGATAATACAAAGCCAAATTGCTCAGGCGTGCATAAATCACAGGCTACTTTTGAAATACAACAATGTGAAATTATTATCGGCCATAATTATCAGCTGAAAAAAATCCATATTGTGCATCCAATAAGTATTTAGAAAGTACAGCTGTCAGAATATACAGTAAAAGCCGTTTGTTAGATGGGTGAGGGGAAACCTGTGGATAAGAAACAGAATGGAAAAACCCCTTTGAGCTATACGATGTCATCATTGTGTAACTTCTATTACATCATCCGTTGTGCCGCTAAAAATAAGATAAGATAAATATAGGAACATGCACCAATTCCATTTTCTAAACACCACCTTGTTTTCTGAGAAAGGAAATGATGCAGAGGTTAAAAAAACAATTTAAAAAATCCACACCGATTGCGAAACAAGGTGCCGTGCGCGACGATGATCAATCATTTCGCTGCAGACAACACCTGCCGTGTGCTTGGTTACAAGAATTCGACAATGCAGCACATGTATCGTTTATCGGTACAGTTTGTTACAGTGTATTTATCTCCATGGAAAGGTCAACAGTGTAAATTAAGCAGTCCTCAAACACGGTGAGGCGCCTGTGTGAAATTCTTATACGTGACTGATCCCTTTCATGCCGGTATTGACAGACGTACTGCTGGAGGAAGAGAATAGATGAGGACAGATAAGGAGTCCCACGCAGGTAGGTAACATTTTGTGTTGAAAAGGTTGAAAGGTTTCCTTCGGGCATCGTCAGGTCACAACCCAAACAAATAGATCCCGGCAGGATATTGGAGCACCTATAACGTATCATATCCCCGTCCAGGGATGACCTTATACGAAACAGGATGAGTCACCTGTGGTCGAGGGGCAGCACGAGGCAGAGCCCACACACAGCGGTGTCCTCTGAGGTATATGTTGGTTCACTTATAATGCGAGAGAACAAGATCCCGCGTGCGATCACGTACCCAGGAAAGAAGTCTCTAAAAGTCCAAAGCGATCAAATGTAGCACTGGAAACAAAAACGATGGAAATCATTTATGAACACGCCCTCGACTCTGGAACGACCTACCTGAGGAGATCAGCCTCGCAGAATCAGTAACTTCTTTTAAATCACTTCTGAAAGCTCACTTTTATAGACATGATTTATATGAAGTCACCCTTTTAAACAGATCTTTCATCCGTCTATCGTTGTTTTCCTTCTACTGCCCTCAGTCTATTTATCTGTTTGTAATTCCTCTGTTGTGTCTTTTATCTTACTGTCCTTTACTGCTTTTATTTGTTTATTTTCATTATACCTACTGCACTTTATTCTTTGTACTGCTCTTAATCTTTTTATCTGTTCTTAATTCCTGTGATGTGATGTCGTCTTTTTATCATCTTTTATTGATTTCAATCTTTTATTGATCTCTTTTTTGCATTACTTTTCCTCTCTCCTTCTTTTTCTGTGATTTTTTCCTGCTTTATGTTGTTTTTATGTCTTGTAATGACTCATATTGTCTTTTATGTTCTGTTCTGCCTTCTTGTTTTAACTCAGCTTAGCCTCGGCGTCCTTGTGTTTGGCTCGACTGTTGACTGTTCAGTGATATTATTCCTGCTTTTGCGCGTTTGTAAAATCACTTTGTAAACTTAGTTTTTAAAGTTGCCATTTCAACAAAGTTCATCATCATTATTAATAAGATTGATTCTAAACTTTAAAGCCTATATATGACGCTTTATATTACTGAGGTGAATTTCCACACTGCAGTGCTAACAACAAAAGAATAAAGCTTTTCAACTACTGCACAGCGAAGGCATGAACCTGAGGTAACCACATACTGAGAGGCCGAGCAGTTTGTAATCATTCACCCGCTCATTAAGTCGTTCACTAACCGCCACTCATGTGTGATTGCCGGCCCTTGATCACCTGCGTAAGTGACCCCTAAAATTAGATTCACACAATTAAACAAAAACTCATGATTATAAAGTTTGACTGACTGGTCATTTCAGCGTTTTGTACATTTGAGCTAGTAATTAAATTGTTTTGAATAAATGAGCTGAGCTGGGAAACTTTAATGACCTCTGTTCATTTAGAAAAGAAGTATTCATCCAAATTAAAACCCAAGCATTTAAACTTCATTTGTTGGCAGTAGGGACAGCAGGTGGCACTGTGGCATGAATTTAAAGCACTCAGTTGATGTGTTTTTTTTTTTTACTGATGAGTCATGTTTTGTGATGAAAGCAGATTTTCTTTACAATATATTTATGCTTTATTGTCATTTATATAAATAAATAATACATAAAACAGTCACTGTAACGGTATATGTTCCTTCAGGCTTATTGGATATATTTCATGGCCAGCAAAGTGAACAATAAGTGATCTCAGGCTGAATATCACTCCTTTTCTGAGCCCTTCCTATTTTCCATTCATGCTATCCATTCTATTCAAATGTCATATGATACATTAAGTGTTCTGATGGCGGTGTCATGAAAGTAATAACACCGGCTGCATGAAAAGCCATTCGAGGAAAAAGGCCTTTCAGCGGCAAAGTGTCAATTAAAAAGGACAGTTAGCCATTATGAGGTCTTTGCTGTCCGTCATAGCTTTGACTAAAATTGCCTGGCAGCTGTCCAATCAAAGACCTTGAAGGAAGCGCTTGGATTTAAAGTCACGTATTGCTTTAATTTCACATTGTTGCACATGAGACAGAGAGGGAGGGAGCATATAAATACATAGAGCTTGTATTGTTCTCAAAGGGGTTGTTTTGATACAGAATTTGCATCTATTAAACTTCTTTGCTGTATCCATTCAGGCAGCTGGTCCAATTTCAATTTGTTTACAGGGCAGGTTTAAATCAGTGGATTTTAACCTGGAACCCAAAAGATCTCAAAGATAATAAAGTGGATAAGAAATAAGGTTCCATGAAACGCTACGCTTCTATGAAAGGTCCAGCTTGCAGGATTTAGGGGAAATATAATTTAATAATGGCAGACGTTTTCATGAGTGTGCAATCAGCTCAACCTAAGATTGTTGTGTTTTCGTTATCTTAGCGCCCTGACACACCAGGCCGACTGTCGGCGGTTGGAGGTCGTTGCGGTGAGTCCAGCACTAGTTGCCCCTGGTCAGTGGCTCTTTGCCAATTAAGCCTTTCAGTGATTGGCTGTCAAGTGAATCTGTGGTGGATACTTGAACTGGAACAATAAAGGGAAAGCCCATTGAGCACGATTCATCCATTCATCACGACTCTTATTTTTCGCCTCGCAAATCTTCGCCAGCGCCATTTGCAACTTTTTATGCAACATATTCTTTATTAGAAGTTGCTTTATTAATGACAGTGTGTCCTAAAGACGCTGCTTTATCATAGCATCAGTTTGCATATCCACACTCCCAAGTCTTCCAGTTTCCCCGTTTTAATACTGAATACGGACTACTGCTACCTGCCGGTGGAGGGCGGAACACAACAGCGCCGCATGCGCCAGGTAACAAAGACGTGCCCGGTGGAATCAAGCGGTTACACCTACATTGTACATCCGCCGAGTCAGACAAGGGGCGGGTAAGACAATGGGTGTTCAAGGTGGTTGCAAATGTCCACCACACTGCTAGATATCACCGAATCTTACACACTGAGCTGGTAATGCAAAATAACGTTTATGTTTTCAGGATTTCTATAAATGTTTTGCCTTTTATTCTTATGAATATATATTTATGGTTAACTCGTGATGAGGGGTTGCATTGCCTCATCTAAAAAGGTCACAAAGAAAAATGTCGGAACCCCCTAGTTTAAATGCTACATGCAATTGGGAAAGGAGATTTTGGTTGCTAATTTACATAAACCATGAAATTCTACAATCATAGGATATAATTATCTGTAAAACAATATATATACATATATATAAACATGTACAACAAAACAGGACTATCTAATGAACATTTCTCTGTTGAAGTTGAGCTTTGAGCAATAAAACCCAGGATGCATCTCAAGCAGGGATTTCTAGACATCGAAGGAGCATGATATGTTAAGGTTACAGCGGCTCCTCTCCGCTGCCTGTAGCTGACACGAATGGAGGCAACGTGACGTCATGTGACCGTGTCTCTGCTCGGGGTGGGGAGCACAGCAACCTCAGCCTCCTCTCCTGCACTGAATCTGTCACACTGTAGAGAGGCAGGAGGCACCATGAGGGGCCTTTTATGATATATATGCACCAAATCCAACTGCCCTGCAGTGTGTAACATGCAATTGTGTTGTCTGATGAATAAATCTGGAATGTTCCATCACAATGATGGCTGATTAGTTTATGCTGCAGCAGTCATGGCTGCCTTTGATAGCTCTGACAGATGTATGAAGGACTGGTAGCAGGCCAAAGAGAGACAGCCTTATTCAGCTGCAAGCCTCTCTCTCTGCACTCTCCCAGGTAGGTTATGAAATGCTTGATTTGATCGTGTTTTGTTTACCGGTTTATTCATCACATGTGCTGTAATGAGATTTCATCTTTGTCCTCTTTGATTGCCTTGTTATTAATGTGTTATTTCTGTGTCTGCACACGGCTTGCATGAAGAATCGTATCAGGATACTAGCGCTCATGTTTGCACTGCGGGAATATTATTCCAATAGTTCATGTGTGCGTGACAACCAGGACTGAAAAGAAGCCGTCTTCTCTTACATTTTGTTTGTCCTCATGTATCTGCATGTGGGTATTTGTCTTTAGATTACGACACTCCCTTTAAAAACAACAAAAGCAGACACGTGACTCTTTGACCTTGGCATACACAGCACACACATTGGCAGCCTGGCAAAAACAGAGGCCTCGGCTATTTATACATTGTTATTAATAAATAATGTCATTGATTCCTGAAGGAAAATGAGCAAGATTGAGACTTCTTTATTAGCATATTCCCACGTGTGTGTCTACGCTATGGCACAGGCCTAAACATGAACATAGGGTACATGTTCAAGCCTTTATAATACTCCTCTCCTGCTCATTTCCTCTTCTTCCTCTTCATCTCCCCCACCTCCCTCTGTCTCTGTCTCCCTCTCTCTCTCTTCTTTCTCTGCACCAGCTGCTGCTGCTGCTCCAGAGCCAGAGAGAAGAGTCCCCTCACCCCCCTGCACAGGCAGAGACAAAAGGCCTGATTCGCCTGCTGAACACTGCCCCCTCTTTCCATCCGTCCCTTCATGCACGACCGTAGTGATGGTGGTGGTGGTAGAGGTGGTGGTGGTGGCGGGGGCTTCAGGAGAAAACGAGGCCTGGACTAGGACTTAAAATCTAGGACTGACCCAGTGAAGGAGAAAGGGAAGGAGAAGGGGGAGGGGAGGAGGAGGAGGAGGAGGATGGGGGCTGGAATGGTTGGGGCTGAGTAAAGGCAGGTGCTGAGGCCTCTACAGGAAGACTGTTTTTTCCTGAATATCTCTCAGAGTGGGAAAAAATCTGACAAGGGTATGCCACATTTACCTCTATATATGCATGAACGTGCATGTTTATGTCGGTGTGTCTCTGTGGCGGCATATGTGGGCAGGGTGGCATGTGTTTGATGGGAATCTGGGGAGAAGGGGGGGGTTATGAGTGATCTGTGTTTGCCCAAAGGAGATTGTCTGTGCTGGGGGTCTTTGACATTTCTTGTCTTTATATGTCAGTGGCTGCTGGGAGCTGCATGAAAGTTTGTTGTCTGGGTGAAGAACAGGCCAAGGTAACGGATTAAGCTTCCATCATGGTTACCTAGATATGTTCTCTTTTTTTAGTGAGTTAAGTTGAATACAGGTGTTGTTATCAGTCATCATTTGACCTTACATGTTTTACACTGTAGGATCTTTCTCTTTTTATTCTTCTCTGTTTTTTTGTGTCAAGGTAACTGAACTGCTTTGTACTTTTGTGGCCTAATTTGAAGGCAGTGCAAGTGACCAGGGTCGTGAATCTCCTTCACACGTGTCAGTAAAATATTGTGCTTTTCGCTTCACTAAACCTACATATATATGAATGGAGTTTGGTGGAACGGGTTGCAGTGTTTCCTGGGAGGTGGGCATGCTGCTTCTGCCTGTGTGTTTCCGAGGCCGTACTGCAGCACAGGGCTTTATGTTGGCTGACCGGAACCAGCTGAAACCGGTTTGAGGCGGACGGAGGGCTGACAGGAACAATACCGTCTCTGTGCTCAACTGAGGGATAGAGATAGCCCAGGCTACTCCATGGCAGCCCTTCACAGCTCAGCCACTGGCTACCAAGGCACAGTACCTGCTGCTGCTGCTGCTGCCACCGCCGCCGCCGCTG
>OMLP01025750.1:0-10201 GCA_900302685.1 Spondyliosoma cantharus | reverse complement strand
ATTTCACTCTCAGCACTTCTCTGCTACATATTTTGTTTTGTTTTTTTTTGCCGGAGGAAAAAGATGGCTGCCGAGTGCTGACGCTTGTGTTTCGTGATTGTCCAGGTGTTCCCGTGTGTGTGTGTGTGTGTGTGTGTGTGTGTGCGTGCGTGTGTGTGTGTGACAGCTGCGTGGCTGGAAACAATGTAAGTTTTTCAACAGGTTAACAGTGTCTGCCAGGACCTTTGTCCCTTTGGTCCCCTTTATTTGCAGTCTGAACTGAACAACAATGAGAAGTGCTGCTGGTTGGATTCCCTTCCAAAAGAATAAGCACAATATGTGGAGGCCGCTGCAGGCAGAGAGGCCGTGTGCGGGGGATCGATGGGATATTTTGCTCCCCTGTCACCCACCAAAGCTGCCTGAATACAGACCGTG
Source organism: Spondyliosoma cantharus (assembly GCA_900302685.1). Taxonomy (NCBI): domain Eukaryota; kingdom Metazoa; phylum Chordata; class Actinopteri; order Spariformes; family Sparidae; genus Spondyliosoma; species Spondyliosoma cantharus. Next base: position 9,787 of record OMLP01025750.1, on the reverse strand, counting down.
TTTGCCTGTTGAACACAATATGTATAACCACACTCTTTTTGTTGTAACCACCTTTTCCCCCCCAAATTCCTTGTGTAATTTTGCTTCTGTCAGTGAGTTTTAACAATGCCTAGAAACAATCAAAGCGCCAGAAAACAATGACAGAACGGCGTTCGAGTGCTTTTAAATGGATTCCCCCCTTTCAGTCCTTCTACAGATGTTCTGTTGTTGTTGTTTTAACGCATTCACAAGTCAATCGTCATCGAAACTTTCCTTTTCATCTGCTTCATCGTGGTTTGGTGCAGAAAAATCAAAGTAATACAACTTTCGCTGCACGAAATGTGTAATGTCAGCCAACACCGTGACGCTATGATGCCCAAAGTGTTTAAAAGAAAAGGTATAATTTACCAAGATCTCCCTGGCAGATGTCTGTCCTACTGGCTCCTCCAACAATGAACTGAGGGTTCTCACAGATTTCCTGTAGACAACGATAAACAAACAGAGTTAACTTCAGCGAAACAAGGAGCAATAATCCACCTAAGAGCTGCTGATTCAGCTAGTTTGAGGTTTTTGCATCATCTGCTGTACAGACTGCTAAGCTCTCTTGGACAAACACTGACGATTTAAGCATCTTTAAATGGATAAGTAATTAAAAAAAACAAAAAAACACATCCTTTATACTAGAGCCAGTCAGTCAGGGATTGTGACGGCAGATCTCTAAGGTTGAAACTCAGTTCCAGTCCATCCGTGTCGGACAGGTGGCGAGTGTTTTAATCCCATCAGCATCTCCAGGTCAGATCCCGCAGCAGCAGCAGCGGTTTCCCAAGCAAGGTTTGATGTCACCGAGTATCAAAAATAACGTCCCACCTCCCACATGTGTGATCCATCCCCTCTTTATTAAACTTTGCGTGTAGCTCCTGTGTGCCAACCCGGTGTAACCCCCCCTCCTCCTACCTTGGGCCTCTTCCAGACGATGTTCTTGACCTTGTTGGACTTGTGTCCGAGCTCCTTGAAGCCCAAAGACTCCACAGTGGCTGGGAAAGACTCATCCTCAAACAGGCCCTTCCTCCCGAGGCACTCCTGTCTCAGGACGCTGAAGTCCTGGCTGTTGAAGCGGAGGGGCTTGTTCAGAGACCCTTCCCCATCTCTCCTCTCTCGTTCCCGGATCAACCGGTCGCAGAAAAAGCCAGACGGCGTATAGGGCATCCTGTCTCAGCTGGCTTTTTTCTTTTTTTAAAAAAAAAACTGGCTTTCGCCACTTGTACTAAAGTCTTACAAGCCTAAAAGCCCTGGCATAAATCCAAACGGCTAATGTCTGATTGGCTCCTTCTTTGTGTGACGTCCCCCTCCCCTTCGTCACAGGGCAGATGCAATCGCTCGCTGTGAAAGAGACATTCACTCCACGTGCATTCACCTTTGCATTACCATACACATACACACACACACATATGCACAATAACTCACATTTCACATAAACGTCTATTTGTTGCCCTCCCATTGGTCAGGGAGCGGACAATGCTCTCTCGCCGGCTGTAGTGATACGTTGCCATCATTGTTGGGTGACACAAAGGCCAGCGGGCCGCGCCAGAGGGCATGTAAAGAGTGGTCGGTAGATGCCCTGCCTCAGCAGAAGGCATTCAACCCCTTTAAACCTCTTCTCAATGGAGCTCAGCGTTGAGCAGTCTCAGCACAACCAGAGCAGGCGAATGCAATCAAGAGGAGTATCATCCATTTTTAGCTCTGCCGGGAAAAGTACAAATTCACTCCCAAGCGTACAGTAGACGATCACCTCGCCCTGTACTGAGTGTGTGTGTGTGTGTGTGTGTGCGGTGGATCATCGCCGTCTTCAAGAGCGGATGAGAGTAAAAGAATCAGTGTGATATGATGATTCGGAGGTGGTGCTTTCTTTCAGGTATGACCCACGTTCAGGTGGAGAAAAATGCAGAATAGCTCAAAATTTGGGAACCACCATAAAAAAATAAATAAAAAAAACTAGGGCTTTTTCAGAGCCAACACTGATTATCAGAAATCATCAGATGTTTTGAACTCATCTGCAGTAAACAATAAGTACAATTCATTCTGAGGCACTTTACTTGAGTATATTCGTTATATCTCCTCTTCACCACATTTATCTGATAAATTAGTCACTTGCTACTCTGCAGATTCGGATCATTTGATCGTTTATAGGCTGTTAATTGTGACGTGTTGCCAATCAGATAGTGTTGTGGGTGGGTTTTTGTGTGAGGGGATGTTGCATCAGAGCCAGAGCTGCACATTTTTAACTCTATTTTTATCGACAATCTGACCAAAAAAAAGTCGTCTTCCGTCACCTTTCCTGCTTTCTCTTTACTCTTCTTTCTCTTTACTCTTCTTTCTCTTTACTCTTCTTTCTTTACTCTTTTTTAAAAAAATGGAAGGATATGAGTGCTTCCTGGACTCAGATCGAGTTCGCTCGAGGTTCTCTTTGGATAGAAACACATGATGACGTAAAAATCACAAGAAAACTCCCAGATACTCTCTTTTCAAACAATTAAAATGTCCTCATAGTCATGCGAGTGGTTAATAAGCTGGGAGTGTTTCTGCTGAACGCATCTCACTTTGCTTGAAGGTCCTACACGATCCCGACACGCTATTCCCTTGTAGGATCTCATGGGAATTTGGTTTATTCAAGCACTGTGTCACTCTTAAGCAAGCGAACATCTGGGATTAGGAGGAAGTCGGGTCACAAGGTATTAGCTTAACATGACAAGATGCTAGAAATAAATGAGGGTCTGTTACGAGTGAAATCAGTTTGATATTTATTCAGAAAACTTCAAATTCAAATAACTTTAAAAAAAAACAAAAAAAACACGTAATTTCTCTTTGATTATTACTAATTACAATTTCATCTTTCACAGATTGAGATGTGTCTCTTCAGCAAACTTGTCATGGCTCAAAAAATTTAATCTGAAGTTAAATACAAATAAAACAATCAAAAATAGAATAATCGTGGTGCATAATTTCCCTAAAGCGCTGGTTTTGAGACATTTGTTAGATACACATGTGCCACTTTGTTCGAACTTGACTTAAGCCCTTCACGTGTCATCGGTTTGTGTATGAAATCAGTAAACCTACAGTATCTGTATCTCCCAGTCTTTTGTCACTCTGAGGTTCAGGTCGCTCACTGTCAGCATGCGGTTGGTTTCCGTGTATTGAAAAGCAGCAGAGGAGTCTTTAGCACCTGGTGATACAAACAAAAGATATATATATATAAATATGTAACGTCTTTTATTGCTCGTATTCTTTTTATTTGTGTCGTGTATTGTTGTCCTGTCTGCTTATTGTTTGGCCCGAGTGTTTGTCGTGCCCTGTTTTTGCTCCGTCTGTCATGGCACTTTGTAAACTCTGTTTTTAAAGCCGCTATTATAGTTATTTGGCAAGAGCTCCTCACCTGACAGATGCACGACCACTGTGGACGGTTTGCTCTTCACCCCGAGGACGGTGACCGACCGTATCGCCGTGCCACAGTCGAACGTTCCTTCCTCACTGGCAGGACTGCGATGACGCAACGACAGACATCAAATCATCACATGTGAAGTGTTTTCGGTTCAGAAACTCAACATGTTTGAGCCCTCGGCTTCTTTTTCGCATGCGGTCTAAAAGTGGACCCTTCTTTTCGGAGGTGTGAGCTGTGACTCACCGGCAGAGCAGACGGCCTGACAGCATGTTGAACCTGCGCAGACAGAAGGCCTTTCTGTCCCGGTAGCTGAAGGAGTGGCCGTCGTCCAGGTACAACTCACCATCGGCGAGACCCTGCAGGGAGAAGGGGCCGCCGTCAGGAATATGCTAATTAAATGATGCAAATGTCACAGGCACCAAACCTCACAATACAACGCATCTTCTTCATGTTTCAGCCATCACTTGTTACGTATATCAACGAAAAACAGGTTCACACATCTGTTGGTCGCTCACCTGAGAGCTGAGGGCCACAGTGATGTTGAGCGGGAGCTCCTTGTAATCGGCCGCACAGGAGCCGCTTCCCACCGACCTGCAGACCACCGAGCCGCCTCGCTGGAACACAGGAACCTGCGCAGAGGAAACGCCAGGAAATCAATCTCAGCTTCCAGAACATAACATCTGGCTGTTACGCCTGACTAACACTCACTGTGTCGAGGGTGACTGGAAGACTCAGAGTCCTGCCTCCTTTATACGACTCTGCAGAGTGGACGTCATACCACACCTACAACAGAGACACGCCGCAATACAACATCCACGCTGAGGGGTGTCATGAACACGTCAAAACATACAAATCTGTTACCTGGCGGTTGATTTACCTCGTCAGATCCCGGAAGTAAGACTTTGATTTCTTCAACGCCCGGTTTGATTACAGGACAGGCCAGCAGAGCTCCACCTGCGTGATGTCGAAGACAGTTAAACCGAGAGAAAAATAAAAATTCCAGGGTACACCGAAAGAAGATGCAAAAATAAAAGGTATTCATCACCAATCATATACTGGTTGTCCATGCTGAAGGTGCTCTCTTCTCTCGGGAACTCCACCCACAGAGGTCTGTACAGTTTTAAATAAAATGAGCATTTCCTTATGATTTTGTACACGTTTAAAACTTCTATACAAGTCGCTGATCTCCGGTGCCTGAAGCTACAGAGGGTTTCCGGGGCTTACAGTACTTCCGCTGAGCAGCAGATGGCAGCAGCACTAACCTGAGCGGAGGCAGAGCTGAGGTGTGAGCCTGGTAGAAGAGAGTGTACCAGAAGGGCAGCAAACGGTACCTGAGTGCAGACAAGAGAGTTCAAAACCCGCCTCTACCCTGGGATCATTTAACCATTAGGAAAGAAAGCTCAGACACACATTGCAGGTTTAAAATGCATGTCTGGAAACACCTTGAACGTACCTCTGCTTGATCACAGTGCGGATTGCAGCGGTGACCTCCTCTCCAAACAGCCAGGGCTCCCGACGCTTCGACCATATTGCGCAGTGACCTCGGAAGAATGGCTGCAGAGCGGCTGCCTGGTACCAGCGCACCAGCAGCTCCGGCTCAGGGTCCCGGAAAAACCCACCGACGTCGGCTGGAACGAAGAGGAAAATGAGAGACTGCAACTCAAAGGTGTTGAGCACATCACAGTACTTTATGTCTTGAAATTCACAATGAACAATACCAAGCTCACCTCCACAAAAAGCTATCCCTGTGACGCTTAAAGATAAAAGCATTGGAATGGAGATCTTCAGATACTCCCACGTGGCGACGTTGTCGCCCGTCCAAACCGCTCCTGCAGCCCCAACAAGTTCAACCCCAGAGGACAGTGCAGTTAAGGATACAACCATGAAAACATCGCAGTTCATTTTCCACTTTAAAAAATGTACCATATCTCTGTGACCCAGCGAAGAAGGAGCGCGTGAGGACGAAAGGCCTCTCTGAGCCACCCGAGCGAGCTACCAGACCCTCGGCTGTGGCCATGTGCTGTGAGACAACAGCGGACGGATTACAATTGAACGCTAAGACGTTAGATTACAAACGTGGAAAATATATCTCCGCCGCGTCAAGTTAAATCACCTGGTAGAAGCCGTACAGGTTGTGTAGCTCCCGGTGTTCCCAGCCCCCATGATGCACCGCGTCCTTTGGCATCGTCTGCTCCGGCCCACCGAACACAGACGGTTCATTCATGTCGTTCCACAGAAATAACGATGGCGTTGATCCCTGAATCAGACATAAACAATTCAACCACAGCAAAACCGATCTACATATACGCTGTAAAGTATAGCATCGCGTGATATAGCATCAGGTATCGGTATCATCCTTCTGTTTTCAACAAGATCACGCCCTGTTGGTCTTATGGATTAATGGGGTTGCACATACAGTACACACCAGTACTGATTTGGGAATTTCTCGCTTACCTTGTACTCTTCCAGGCTGAAACATCCGGAGTACCACGCTCGAGTGTCTGGGTTGCTGAAGTCAAGGTAAGAGCACGCACCTGTGAGAGAGGTTATCGAAAGCTCCGATTAGAGAGGAAACGGCTCAAAGACCGATATATCTTAAAGAATTGCGATTATTTGGTCACATTTCTGAAGACCGAAGCTGCCCAAGTGAATCAAGAAATACATAAATGGCTCAATGAATAAATTAATCTGACATATACTGCACCAAAAGTAACCCTAAAAATAAATGAATGCTACATAAATTGAGATCTCTTTGAATTGAATGAAAACATTACCGGGCCAGCATGAGCCCAGATAGATCTGCCCCTCTCTGTCCCGGACAAAGTGCCCTCCTGCTCTGGCCTCATTGTACAGCAACCACCCAGGATCAAACTTGAAGTGGGGATCACTGATCACGACCAACTGAAAGGTAAAAACAAACAAGATAAAACAGGATAAATTTGAAACGAATGAGGCCGTGAACACACGATGCTTTCTGACAGTGACCTTTCTCTTCTTCTTCTGCAGGTGGTGCTGCAGCTCAGCTGGTTCAGGGAAATGTTCCGGGTCCCAGGTGAAGTAACGCTTCCCATCCGTGTGCTCGATATCCAGCCAGATGACGTCGTACGGAATATCGTGCTGATCAAATCCAGCGTCGACAGCCCTCACGTCGGCTTCGTCGTTGTAGTTCCAGCGGCACTGGTGGTACCCGAGTGCAAACAAAGGGGGCAGGGCTTGATACCCTGGCGGAGGAAACATCAATCTGAGTCAAACTGATGGATGACGTAGGGGCATAATGTCAGCATTGTGAAAAAAAAAAAACATAATAATAATCCTTTTCAAGATCGGAGATTGACTTTTTTTTAATTTTAAGGCCAAATAAACACATTTAGTTCTGCAGACACACCTGTCAGCTGAGCGTACTGGCAGAAGAGCTGCTGTGGACCGGGCCCGAGCAGAACCACGCAGTCGATCACACCACTCTCTGACAGCCAGTGGACGTCAGTCTGCTTCTGGACCCCCTTTGCTGGGGGCGTTTGGTCATCCTGGGTGAGGTGAGGAGCTTTTTAAGTGGTTGAATTTCGACTCTAACTTTTCAACAAGGGAACAACAACAACAACAACAACTGGACCGAGGGTTACCTGATGCTCGGATGGCCTGTAGTGAACGTTCACATATGTCTCGGATGCGTTCAGCCAGAATAAACCCAAAGTCCTGTCGGGCTTGTGGGCAACCAGCAGCGGCACCGACCCGTACAGGCCAAAGCGGCTGTACACGTCATAGGCGAAGACGTCCAAGTTATACAGCCGATACGGTTCACCATCTCTGGGAGATAAAATCAATTATATGATGATGTAAATAAATACAAAATAGAGGTCTTTACTGCATAAACTTTATTCTTTGCTGCGTACCTGGTGTCTCTGAGCTGCAGGTCGTCAGCGTGTTCTGGAAGCCCGTACACATGACTGAACCCGTGTAAACAAAGGTCCGACCCAATGCTGCTGGGACCTGGACATAAACAAGATGTATATTCTCATTTTAATTCATGTGATGCTCTTTGTTCTGATGTTTCTTTGTGGTTTTCTGAATAAGCCACGATGTACTTTATTGTATTTCTGACTTTCTACGCAATCTTATACCTTCATACACACATTTGAACTGAAGTTTATTAAGGTTTCAAGACTTTTTGAGTAACCACAAAAAGCTTGTTTCATTTTGTCAAATTCCTCTTTATACATTTATCGGGAAAGGTGCTATGTTAATATTATAATTATGTTATTATAATACGAATATGAGAAGATAGAATCATAAATAATATTTAAAATATAAAATCACGTGTGCCGAAGAGAAACACACACAACATTCCTCTCCAGTTAAAAGGTACAAAAACAAACTTAATATGTACAATATTAATTAACTCACTAAACAAGCTTCTCTCAAATGGAAAATAAGGTCCCCAGAACACTGTTTGAGGCTAGAAAGGTGGCAGGGTCCGCCACATATAAACAAAGTAAAACAGTATGTTCTTTAAGGTCTTCTGTCTGTCTTCTGATTATAATTTCTTCCCCAAAACGACATAGTGCACCTTTAACTGCGTTACAGTACCGTTAGCTTTGATATCCACGAACTCTTTGAACGTCTCTTTCCATAATGAACTTGTGTGTTTGTCTTCAAGCTGCCGGAGGAACAAGAAGAATAAGAATAAATGTATTTATAGACGAGATTAGGCTTTAAGACGGAGTTATGTTACATTATATTACCTCACTACTATCAGATGTGGCCCTAAAGACAAACAACAAGGGGAGAAACACGAGAACATTTCATTTAACTTCAGTCTACACGTGTTGTTTTTTTTTCATCCAGTGAGCATCCGTCCCCTGACAGCCTCACCTGGGTGGATCCTGCAGAGTCTCGAACCACAGCTTGCCTTCAGAGTTGAACGTAACCATCACTTCGTCTTCGCACAGGATCTCCAGACGGAAAGGGAAATGCCACACGCGAACCTGGTGACGCCCCGAGGACCAAGAGAGGGTGACAGAGTCCTGCGACTGTCTCTCCACTCTCATCCTGCCGCATGATGACAGACGTGAATAAATGATTTCGCCAACAAACACGGGAGCCACGGCTGTGCGACGAAACACAGACAGAGAGCTCGGAGTGAATCCGAGGAGCGAGGGGTGACGCAGATGCAGCTCTTACCGCTCGCCCTGTGGTTCCCCCGCAAGCACATCTGGAACTCGATAGCGCGCCTTAATGGGCTCGAGCTCATCGATTAAGATCCTCACGGCGTCGTTTTTGCAAGGTGACACAGAAAGGAGCAGTGACGCCTGTGAAAAGAGTTTTTTTTTAAAGTCAATCACTGAGACACTGTGGAGAGGTTTTAACAATGCCAGTGGAGGTTATCAGGCGTTCTTCAGCTGAAGAGGGGGTTTGGGTTTATCGTAACCTTTATTGCCCTATTGCTGAAAAATACTGGCAACTTGAACAAAGAAACAGGAAACAGACCATCCTTCACTTTCGCTTTCCAGTAAATAGAGTGTATTTACTGGAAATGTTCAGACCTGTGAGTCAGGCTGCAGCAGCTGACAACGCGCCCCCTTCTCTGTCAGCACCATGGTGTCCAACAGGGTCCGATACTGCTGGTTTGGACCTCGGATCTGTCGCCTGACAACAACACGAACCAGACATGAGGAAATTCAAAGTGATGACAAGAAACTGATCACACACACAGAGGTCAGGTTAATTGTGCACGATCACATAAACACACACATTACTTGTGAATGAAACCTACTTGTAGAAAGCAACATCATCACTTGTCTTGAACTTTGATTGCTCTGCAGGGACGGCAGCACTGAGGAGCAAGCAGAGAGACAACTAAAGAAACACCTGCACAGAGCACAGATTTACACTTTTACATGTACACCTTATTTTCAAATTAACGTGTCACCTAACACAGCAGACACATTAAAAAAAATCTGCACACAAATAAGCACAAAACACACGTAATGCAGCACTGTAAACACAGACTATGATTAATTCCACATTGTAAACACACTGCATGGACACCTGACCTCTCACAGTGTGTGTCTGCACACATGTGACACACCAGAAGTCTGAGAACAGCTGCTTGTTACCTGACAGGTGGTTGGATCACTTCCGACATTTCGAGCAGAAACACAGGCGGAAAATGAGAGCAGCTGAAGTCGCTTTTTGTCTTCAGGAATGAGAATAAACTCTTACTTGTCTGTGTTGACTCGTCAGCTCTCTGTGACGCTTGCAGGACCGAGCAGCCGTCACACCTCCTGCACTTCCGGTGCGGATTTTTCAAAGTAAATTTAAACTCAAGTTTCGTTTTTGCATCTGCGAGCTCGTGTTATTGTTTCCAAACTGTTA
>OMLP01025748.1:0-15809 GCA_900302685.1 Spondyliosoma cantharus | reverse complement strand
TTTTGAAAAATTCAGCTTTTTCTGCAAATTCTTCACAATTCTTATAGTTTCATGCATTTTCCAGTACATTCAGCAGATTTTTCGAAATCGCTTCAGCCTTTAGCATTCACATTGTATTTTCGCAGGAAATGCAATTTTTCTAGTTAATAAACTGATAATTAACTCAGTGTTAAAAAATTGGGCAGTCAGGTGCTGAATATATTTTCTCTTGTAACCTTGCTGTTTTCATGTTTAGAGTGCTGTCTTTCAGGCTAATTTAAAGGGTGGTTAGCTCCTACCCTACTCTGCCATGATTAAAGCTAGGGTCTGTAATGTTGTTCAGAAACACATTTTGTTATACTGGGTGAAATGGTCCTTCTATCCTGAGAGTAGTCAATACATTATGTATTCAGAAAAAGTAACGAAAATAATCAGACCTCTGTGGCAGCTGCAGGACTGAGAAAAAACTGACCAATCCGTGCTATCCGTCCCGAATAGAAAGAAAATCGGATGCCTTAATGTCTCGTTCTGCCTACGCCCCCCTCTGTCCCTCCCTCCTTGGCGCGTTCACAGGTCATGTTTCACTGATGCCGGAAATATTCAGCACACTCCTCTGCAGAAATACGGAGTTGCTGAAGAAGACGTTCATTTGACCCCAAAGAAGAAGAAGAAGAAGAAGAGGAAGATGTTCATTTGGTTGCAATGGCAGACAAATGCAGCCAGCGTTACTTGTGTTGTAAGAGTGGCGTAGCCCTTTCAGGAATAGGGCAGTGCTTGAGGTGTGAGTGGGCGAGCGAGCGAGAGTGAGGGAGCGTGCGTACATACAGACAGTGAATTAATGAGAAGGTGGAGGGGCACACTGAGCAGCGGTAGTAGCGGGTAAAGTGTACAGTATATGCTGCAGTTGTCTTTGAATAAACGGGACGGCTCCCCGAAAGACCGCAAAGCTCCCTGGCATTATTTTACCGACGAGAAAGGCTCTGAATAAAGAAAGAAGTCCCACTGCCAGATGCGCGTTCACGTTGCTTTCGACGGAGCACTGATGGGGGGGGTGGAACTTAGAGGAGGTGCCACTTTCAAATCTTGCTAGCTCTCTTGCTAGCTCTCCAGGATTGTGAGACCCTAGCTTTAACTGTCACTGTGCTAATGAAGAGAGCAGGATTAATTTATTGTTAATATTATAATCAACATGGTTGTCATTATTATAGTTTTTATAGACAATTTATTAAACTAGTTTCAAGTGTATTCCATTTTCTAAATATCTTGGTCAAATCAGTCAGCAGCAAGCCATGATCATCCCTTCCTGCTCTCATAGACTTCCATGGTTTGTTTTTTCCTAACTTCAGGCAGTAATGCAATCCCTCTAGGTTGTGGGAGGGTTTACACTAACATGTTTTGGTCTTACATAACCTAGTGGCATTCACATGCTCCTCGAATGGTTTCATTTACAGACCTGGAAAGTCGCTCTTCCGCCTTTTTTACTTTTTAAATTTGTTTCACTTTGGTAGCTATTTCCACTAAAATATTGCTTTTTTTGTACATTTTTCCTATTTCCAATGCCACAGTTAGGTCAACATGGCTAACGTTACCACAATTCAAAGCGAATCAATCATGTTAAGAAAAATTAATTAGCCGTTCAATCTAAGTGATTCCTTACATCTATTAAGCCTATATCTTATACTTTTGGATTAATATTACTACTGTACTAATGTGTATGTAGCATTTTACTGCTATAAATGTTTAAAATATAAGTAATTCAAACAACTTCATAAACTGATGTAATGTAGCTGTCATGTGAAAACTGGGTGTAAAAAGTCAGAAAAGCAGCAATCTGGAGATTCATGCTTTTCACTAGACAGGAAGGTGAAGAAAAACTGTAATCTGTAACTAGTAACTAAAGCTGTCAGACAAATGTCATGGAGTAAAGAGATACATTTTACCACTGCGATTTAGCTGAGCTTTATTTTGCTCCAATAAGTAGTTGCCTTTGCATCCAAAGGTGTCTTGTGGATGAACTCATGTACACATGGTACAATGCAATATGACAATGTCAGCTGATTTCAGTTATTACCTACAGTAAGTCAAATTAGCCATTACCATCATCAGTTGATCCCCTGAGGGAATTGGCAGGAGCCACCACTGAAAGAGAGTGTTCCAATGTTTCTTCGCCTCTTCGGCAAATTGACAGCTGCCTCAGTTGTCATTCCTTTTGGTTTACTGACATTGCACCCCATGCACAGGTGGCTGAACAGCTTTCATTCGGATCCCAAGCAGCACAGGTGCAGGAAGCTTAGGTTGTCAGCACGATACCTCCTTGCTCCGTCCCAAAGAGGGAGAGGTTGTATCTCATGAGAGGCTTGCCTATGGGCTCCACTCTGTTTGCAGAGAGACTCTCACAACAGAAGCCTACCTCTCATGATAGGGTACAGTATGGCAGAACAGGATGGCTCAGGGGAAGTGGTTTTCCCAGGACCACGCAGAGCACATCAGTGTGCTGGTGCTACAAGCTGTGCGCCCAGCACTTAGTTACATCTTGCCATACCTGAGGAGGAAGCATGTGCTTGTCCAGTTGAACAACAACTCAACTGTTTTTCACATGAACCACCAGGGGAGTACTAAATCTGCACTGTTGCTCCAGGATCTTCTGACATGGGCATCCCCATGCCTGACCAGCCTGCTGGCAATCTATCTACCAGAGATACAGACCTAGGTTGCAGACTTTCTCTCAAGTCAAATCCCCCGCCAGGGGAGTGTCTGCTTCATCCAGAGGTGGTGTGGAGCATCTAGGGTTTCTTCGGCAAGGCAGAGGTGGATCTCTCCAACCCCTCTCACCTTCAGCTGTGGGTGTGGTTGCTGGAGGGCCCTACCCACTGCTGAGTGAGCGCATAGAACAGTCAAGGTTACTATTCTGAATGCCAGAGTGCCATCTACTCGCATGTAGTATCAGAACAGGTGAACGTTGTTCTCTGACTGGTGTGCAGTTCAGAATGAAGACCCAGTATATTGCTCTATGCCTATGGTCTTTTAGTTTCTGCAATCCCTCCTGGACCAGGGCCTGTCTCCCTCTGAGAGTGTGTGTAGCTGTCATTTCTTCACAGAATGTTAGGGTTGACAATGACACAATAGAGGGCCATATGCTGGTATCCTTCTTTTTGAAGTGGCCCTAAGATTGCATCCCCCAAGTGCCCCATGGGCTCCTGTATGAGACTAGCCCCTGGTGATAGATGATAGATGTGTTGGAGTGATAAATGCCTTGTCTGTGAGCAATTCCTGTCTAAGATAGAACCCAGACAGCTTCGGTGTCACTCTGGCCAAATACAGCAATCCTCACTAAGGTGCTGGCATGCTCACACCTCAATTAGCCTATCCAGCTTGCACAGCTTGACCTCCCATCGGGAGAAGGAAAGTCCAGTTAGTTCCATTACAGCTGTTATATGGCATTCAAGCTTTCAGCCATTTATGACCAGAATGTTCTAGACACTGAAGATAAAAGAAGTTGTTAGTGTATTTACATGACCTCTATTTATGCCATTGTTCTTGTCCGTGTGTTTGTGTGGTTCAGAACCAGTCGCTGTCTTGTGAGGCCCGCTCAGTCAGAGTGTACCGAGACGAGGTTGACTCGCTTAGGGAAAGAGCAGCCCGGGTTGACCGACTGGAAACTGAACTGAACAGATGTAAAGAGAAACTCAACGATGTTCAATTCTACAAGACCAGAATCGAGGTACCAACACAGCTTCACACTACACATCCACATACAGTTAACCATCATATCAAGGATTGCTACACTGTTTCTCTACATACTGTTGTCTTCCATTTGAGTAATATAGTTTAATATAATATGTTCCTGCATTGATCATTTTATGCTATAGAAAATATACCTGATTTACATCAACTCTTTATACAGGATCATACATTTTTAATTTGCATGAACATGTCTATCCTTACAGAAACACATAAACCTTTCAGCTGACAGGAGAGACACACTATTAGCAGTTTTCACTGGCAGTCCACTAAGTGTGTGTATGCTTATGTGTGTGGTCATTTAGGAACTTCGCGAGGACAACATGACTCTGATGGAGACAAAGGTGCTGTTGGAGGAGCAGCTGTCAGCTTCCAGGGGGCGCTGTGATAAAATGCACACATTGGAGAAAGACAACCTGTTACTACGAGCTAAAATACATGACCTGGAAATGGTAATATCCTGTGCCATCATTAATGAGTTAGAGGTCAAAAATGTCTTGTATACGTGAAGGAGATGAAACAGCACAAGCACATTCATTAGTCATATTAAATCCTGGTACTGTATGTGCCGAAGGTATTTTTTTTTTATTTATTTTTTTAACCCATTCTGTTCCTCACATTTCAGCATAAAATGTTTGTCTATCAGTACCCTTAGTTCAACAATATAGGCGTGAAACTGTTTGTGAAAGTACTCACATGGTACTGTTAGGCCTGCTAATCTGTGTGTTTGTGTGTTGTGCAGGAAAGGGACAATGAGCGTCAACGGTTGGAGGAGCTGTTGGAGGAGAACATGCTGCTGGAGATTGGACAGAAACAGAGTATGAATGAGTCGGCTCATCTTGGCTGGGAGCTGGAACAGCTGACCAAAAACCATGACAACACTAACACAGAGAGTAAGAAACACTTCTGTTCTATGATATATTATTATTATTATTCCTGTTCTATGTGTTAGTCTGGAAATGTTAGCCTCCATATATTGTCCAAACTAAAGTATTTGTCTTTGCTGCAGCTCGGAAGTCATTGGTCCTTGAGCTGAACGAATGTGTTTCCAGCCGAGTATTGAAGCTGGAGAAGGAGAACCGGGAGCTTCAGGCCTCTATAGAGAGACTGAAAGAGGACAACCACCTCCTGCAGGAGCAGCAACTCAACACCCAGGAGCTGGACAGGGAGAACCAGTGCCTCAACAAGAAGGTATGAAGCCTGAATGTTTTAAATCCGCTTGTACAGAACACATTTGAATATTTTTTGACATTTTGATGTATTTGTATGTTACTAATAACTACAGTACCTGCATCTTGTTTGTTTGTTTGTTTGTTTGTTTGTTAGTTGGAGCATCTCCAGGGTTTATTGGATCAGGAGAGACTGACCAATCAGGACATGGAGTCTCTTGGAGAGGAAATACTAAAGGAGAAACAGAGTTTGGAGAGAGAAATGCACACTCTGAGAGCAGAGAAAGACAGACAGGTAGTTAACAAGTACACAAGATATTGTTAATGTTTGTTTTAAAAGACCTTTGTTGACACCCTGTTTCACTTGTCCTGTCCAAACAGATCTCAGAATTAGAAAGCGAGAAGCAGCACCTCTCTGATGTGGTCGTGTCTCTTCAGGACCGAGCACAATCGAACAATGTTGCGAGGGTCCGCGAGGTTGAGGCTGAAAACCGCCTGCTGCACCGGAACATCACTGACACCAGCTCTCGATTGGCCAGCCTTGAAACTCAACTCAAACTGGCCAATGTGGAGGCAGAGAGGCTGAGGGAGAGGGCAAGGCGGGTTGAAGAGGTGGAAAGAGACGCAGCAAGGCTAGAAAGGAGCAGGGATGCTCTGAGCAGAGAGGTCATAAAAAACATTTTTTAATTATAATTTATGTTTGATGTATTCTTTTAAAGCTAAATGAATAAAGAAAAAAAAGTCTCTATTTTGCCTTCAGGTGGCCTCTCTTCGTGCATGCAGCGAGCGATCAGAGGCTTTAGAGAAGCAGATGTCCTCCCAGGAGCAGGAGATGCATAGGTTGAAATGGGAGACAGAGGAGGTGCAGCGGGAGCTGCAGCGACTGCGGCAGCTTGAGGCCGAGAGCAGCCTGCTGTCCAAGGAGAACCTGGACCTGCGCTGCTCCTTGGAAAACCTGCGCTCCACATCCGCCCGCCTGGCCAACCTACAGGATGAGCACAAAGAGACACAGAGAGAGACACAGGAGCTGCAGAGGATGCTGGAGGAGGCCAGAGAGGAAGCGCAAGGAGAGCGGAAGATGGTAGAGCAGCATGAGGGGAATGTGGCAGCTCTGAACCAGGAGAAGCATCGCTTGGAAGAGGAAGTACAGAGGAGCAAAGAGGAGAGGGAAGAGGTAGAGAAAGAGAGGCAGGAGGTACATGCCAGAGAAGAGGAATTGAAGAGGGAAGTTGAAGAACTGAAGGAGGAGCAGAGAAGGAATGAGGAAATTCACAAGGAAAGGAAGAAGCTTCAGTTGGACCTGGAGCAGTCAGAGAAGGGCAGGAAGCACTTGGAGAAGGAAAGCTGGAGGAACAGAACGCTGCTGGAGGGAAAAGAGTCAGAGCTGGAGGACAAAGCTAGGCGATTGATAACAGTGGAGAAAGAGAGGTCAGCTCTGAGTAAGGATGTGGACAGGCTAAAGGAGGTGGCAGTCAAAACCAAGGAGTTGGAGAGGGAGAATAAGGAGCTGCAGAAGCAGGCGACCATTGACAAGAGGACTCTGGCAACACTGAGAGAGGTTAGAGGAAAAATTTGTCGGATTCAATTTCTATAGAAATTAATATTTAATTTCCACCATGAGTTAAAAGTTTTCATAAAGTGAACATACATATCATGTCTAAATGGAGAAGTGAACAGAATTTGAATACCTTTTAAAAAAAAAATATTTCAAAAGTATTTTTTTTATATATAAATAAATTGACACTCTTTTCCCTGCGACTTACTTCTCATTAGGATTGAAGAGCTGAAACAATATTTAGGTTACGGATTTCTTTCTGATAGTGTTTGGGAATAGTGTTTGATTCTAATAAGCTCCACAACAGCTAAACAGCTAAATGGACCTGATGGTTAAAGTGTCAATCTTTGCCATAAATAAAGTCTGTCCAGAAGTCATGGAATTGTTTTTGTAAGATTTCATTTTGTCTCAACTGTTTATGGACCTCTCCATGTTAGATAAAAAGTTAAGTTTAAAAAATCATTAGCTTTGCAATGACTGATCAATTGATTAGTCAATTGAAATTTCAAAATGGAATGCCATTTATTTGAT
The DNA here is from genome assembly GCA_900302685.1 of Spondyliosoma cantharus. Classification (NCBI taxonomy): domain Eukaryota; kingdom Metazoa; phylum Chordata; class Actinopteri; order Spariformes; family Sparidae; genus Spondyliosoma; species Spondyliosoma cantharus. Next base: position 8,834 of record OMLP01025748.1, on the reverse strand, counting down.
AATCAATTGACTGTTTCAGTCATTTTTAAGGAAAAAAGTTAAACATTTGGTCATTCCATCTTCATAAATGTAAGGATCTGCTGCTTATGATAGTAAGTGAAGAGTCTTTGGGTGTCGCTTTAGGCTCTTGAAAATGCATTTTTCACAATATTTTGTATGTATGAGTAAAATAATTAATTGGATATTCACTCACACTGACCAACAGTATGCATGGTTCTAGTTCTGATATTCACATAATTATCTGTATTGAAATCTTTGTATGTAGAGTTTCATTATTGTGTGTCATGTATCTGTGTGTGCAGGAACTGGTGTCAGAGAAGCTGAGTGTTCAGCAGCAGAGTGTTGAGTTGGAGAGGGTCAATGAAGAACTGGAGAAGATTGGACTGAGCAGAGAAAAACTCCTGCAGCAAGAATACACACTGGAGGACAGGTAGTTTTCTTTAATGTGCTGCTATTGTGGCCCCATTCTCTGACTAATGATCAGATGTAATATTTCATGTAGAAATGAATCCCAGTATTTAATTGATTACTTTTGTGTGCATGTCAGTAGGTATAGGCTGCTGGAGTCTCGGCTGGAGGAGACTGTCCAACAGATAATGAAGATTAAGGAGGAGAAAATCTCCTGTCTAGAGAAGAAAGTAGAAGAGAGCAACGTGCTCAACGCTACTCTACATGCTGAACTAGCTACTGTAAGGAATTACATAAATTCTTCCCAAAAATCATTCCAAAATTCTAATCAAACTCAGTTGCTGTCCTATTGAAGATATATAAGAATAAATATAAGTGGAATTTAGGCTTAAAGTAATATTTGCCTCAGGAATAAAAAGTCATCATCATTTTCTTATCCTTTAATTAATCCATTTCAATGCTTCATTCACCAAGGATTGGTTGTCAGCTCCATGAATGGAATGTGGAAAATGCTCATAAAGCAGAGTCCTAGTGTTCAGTAGGCAAGAGATATAATGTATCCTTTAAGTTATTCTCAGTGATCCCAGGAGGGAAATGTGTTCTCTGCCTTAACCTATCCTAAAGGAGATTGATTGAGACTGTATGTTGACAAAATATAAAACGTATATGAATAAATATAATAAATATATATGCACAGCCTCATTAGGAGCCATTGTATCTTTGTTGAATTTTTGTCAAAGGGATAAAACATTGCTTATTGCAATTATAGTTCTTTGTTTATGTTCAAGTTAGCATTTAACCTTTCATGTTTCAGTATTAGCAGCAACTACAGAAACATGCAGACTCCACACCTTATGTATCACAATACATTTCATTTTCTTATAAAAGCTAAAAGCTATATTTCACTGATGAAATAGACACAGTCCCTCGCTTCTGTACAAAGTTTTTAGGTTTATATACAGTTGCAATATTTATTACTAGTAGTGTAACAGTACACAAAGGTCACAGTTTGGTTCAGTACCAGTAAATTCCAAGCGCATAAAGTTGAGTTTCTTTTCAATTATTTTCAACAGACAGTAGTGCAAGTTACAGTTTGTTATACACAGTGTTTACCTTGCTCCATCTTGGTACAACCTGTAGTGCATTAAGCAGAAAACTGGTCATAAACTGTAGGTCATATTTCTAGGTAGGATCGATATACTACAAATGTAAATGTGATGTGTATCACAATTATTTTGATGTGTACTCTTCTTTTAGCAATAACGCATTAGAAGATGATGTACTGTAGAGTGTGTTACATTACTGTTAATCTGTTGTAGGCTTGTCAGAGAGTGTCTACCCTGCACCAGCAGCTAGAGGATGGAAGAAACCACAACTCCCAGCAACACTCAGGGGGCAACCGTGGTCAAGCCACTGCTGAACTGCTACGAATCAAAGATCATCTCATTGATGTAGAAAAGAATGTAAGATTTTTGATTCCCTGAATTAAAATCTCATTTTAGTCTCACCATGTTTCTATGTTTAATTGTTAGGTAGCCCATCTATTCATAGTTATGGCTTGTTCTGTATTTTTTAAGTGTTTATACTATTTTTTGTTGCTTCTTTTATGTGTTTATTTCCTTTTAATTCATTCATTCATATGAATCGTTATGATGTCACTATTCTCTCCAGAATGCCTCTCTGCAGACAGAGAGCAATCTATTGAAGGAGCAGCTTAAACAGCTGGAGAACCAGAACACATCTCTAAACAACCAGATGGTGGCACAGCAGCGACACACCACCACCCTGCAGGAACAGAATTCAATCTTACATACACAGACAGCAAAACTACAGGTAAACAATTAACAGGAATGTTTTTGTAAAACTGGGCTAACGAGTGGCGGTGATATAACGTGTACTCCAGACCATGTCTTTTTCTTTAGTTCTAATGTATCTCGCTTTTCTTAGGTGGAGAACTCCATGCTCTCCTCCCAGAGTGCATCTCTCATGGCCCAGAACACTGTGCTGCAGGGCCAGGCCACCGCCTTGGAGGCAGAGATAGAGTCGTGGCAGCGGCAGCGTGAGGAGGCATGGAGAGGCAGAGAAAGCATCCTCAGCGACCATGAACGCCTGCTGAGTGTTCATGAGAGGCAAGCGCACGAGTATGAGCAGCTCATCAGTCAGCACACTACACTGAAAAGCAAACAGAGGGCATTGGAGAGTGAACACCGTGCGCTGCAGAGCAAGTAAGTGAATATCATACAAACCTTACTAAAGTTATGTAGAAAGTCTCTGAACATCCTGAGAGTTCTACAAGTAACTCTGTGTGGTTAACACTTGACCAGAAAATTATCAGTTAGGAAATCATAGCAGATAAAAAGCTCAGTAAGCCCTTTGGTTCTAAAGGTTATTATCAGGCGGTGTTACTTAGGTTTAGCCATGAAAGAAATTGTGTTTTGAGCCTGATCACAAGTGTATATTAGTATGAGGGCTAGGTTTAATTATGAAAGTGATTTTAATCTAATCCTTGAAATTTTGTTGTGAAAAAATTAAGTGTGTTTTAGCAAATACTCTTAGCCAATATAATGTGATATAATACATAGCTGTGGAAAAATGTGGAGCTGTATGACTGCCCACGTTCAACCACAACTACCTCACTTATGTTGTTAGAAGGAGGGCCATCACCTCCTGTTATGTTATAAAGGGCGGTTTTATGTGATGGGTGGACAGCTAATCACCCAAAATCATACACTGCCTGGCCAAACAAGGTCACCACCTGGATTTAAGTGGGCAAATAGGTAAGAGCCTTCCATTGGATAATTACTGCAGTGACTTATATGTTTCAGCTGGCAACAAGATATTTAACACTAACTGATGCAGTGAGTAGGTTCTTATTTCTTAAACGGCCATGTTGGGAGACATATCTTGTGGTCTTGGAAAAGATATCACTCTGTTTCAGAAGGGTCAATTTATTGGCCTGCATCAAGCAAAGTAAATTAATTAGGAGATTGCTGAAACTACTAAAATTGGGTTATGGACCAGCCATTATTAAAACCTGGAGTAATAGTGGTAAACCATCATCTTCAAGGAAGAAATGTGGTCAGAAAATATCTAGCTGGATTGTGATCCGAGATCCCTGACTCGTTTGGTGAAGTCAAATCAAGAGTAGAATTTACAGCTATGTTTAATAGTGAAAGAGCATTTCCTCACACACAATGCAAAGACAACTCAAGGCATTGGGACTAAACAGCTGTGTAGCCTTAAGAAAATCACATATCAGTGAGGCTAATTGGGGAAAAGAAGGTTTCAATTTGCTGGGGAACATAAAGATTGGACTCTGGAGCAATGGAAAAAGGTCATGCGGTCTGATAAATCAGGATTTACCCTGTTCCAGAGTGGTGGGCGCATCAGGGAAAGAAGAGAGGCAGATGAAGTTATGTACCCGTCATATCCAAGATATTTTTACTTTTTTCGAGAAGATATATCAACATATTTAGTATGTTCCAGAGATAAATTAACAAGTAATACAAGGATGCAGGATTAAAAATTGGAGAATATGCTTTCCAGTTAACTTTAAATGTCAATACACAATATTCAGCCTCACTGGATATCAGGAAACCATTATTTGCTATGTAAGGATATAATGGAGTGTAAAGATATAGTGGAATGACATAATGATATGCCCTGCTGTTGGCGTTCTGAAAGCGAGAAGCTGCTGGCTGAATCTTTTTTTCTCTTATCTTTACTAATGAGAAAGAGAGAGGAGACGTAATGGATTCGCCATTGAACTATATATATTGAAGTGTGCATTGAAGTATTATATAAACTACCAGTCTAAAGTTTGGAAACGCCTTCTCATTCAATGGTTTTTCTTTATTTTTATTATTTTCTACGTTGTAGATCAATAATGAAGACATGAAAACTATGAAGGAACACATATGGAATTATGTAGTAAACAAAAAATTGTTAAACAAACCAGAATGTGATTATATTTTATATTCTTCAATGTAGCCACCTTTTGCTTTGATGACAGCTTTGCACACTTCTGGCATTCTCTCAATCAGCTTCATGAGGTAGTAGTAATTACATATGTGTTCCTTTTATAGTTTTGATCTCTTCAGTGTTGATCTACAATGTAGAAAATAATAAAAATGAAAGAAAAACCATTGAATGAGAAGGTGTGTCCATACTTTTGACTGGTAGTGTAAGTGAATTTTGCCAACCTGTGTGCCAGAATCATCACTGTAGCTATCAAATGCTTTTTCACATTCACACAATTTTCACTTGCATATGCGGGCAATTACTGGCAGTTACACGCCGAGAGATTTGCTGAGGAGAGAGGCCTTGCAACACTAGCGGGCTGAGGTGGACAAAAAAACAGTATTGTTAAGTATCGAAATTTGACACGCTATTTTAGGGGATATGGATCTCCCCCGATGCCAACCCTTAGGATCAGCTCTCTATAGTCTGACTCACACTGAGTCACACTCACACTCATTCAAGAGAGCTCACAATTGCAGTTATTTATTGGAAGGTGACAAACAGATGGGGGGTTAAAGTGTTTTGCTCTAAATGACATCACATAATCACCACCATTCAACTGTGGGAGCTGCCTGGCTCTGCTGGCTCAGACGCAGTTTTTTGGGCAGAAATGTGACGAAGAGTTGGTAGGACAGACAGGATGACAGACATTTTTCCACATGTGGATGCAGTATTTTATTTCCTCATAAGTTGCCAAAGACACTACCAGTTACCACAAGACTGTTGTTTGGTCCTGTAACATTGATTTTTGGGTTAAAGGGATAGTTCAGGTTTTTTGAAGTGGGGTCATATAAAGTACATATCTATAGTCAGTCTGTTCCCTACCATAATTGCCGCTCAGCTCTCAGCTTTGTGCTGCATTGAACGGAGTCCAGATGCAAAGTGAATTTTAACCACCTAAAACAAGGCCCACCTAAAAAAAATCTATATCAGTTCAAGTGTACGTTGTATAGAGAAAATTCACACCGCTTTACATTGCCATCAGACCGCCCTTTCTTTTGGCACTACATTTTCTCAACTGTAGAACCATTGTGCAACTGGGGCTCGCACACTGCTCGCAGATCACTTGTTTCTACTTTTTCTTTTTTCTCTTTTTTGCTGAATCAGTTGATCTTAAGGTCATTTCACTGAATGTGAAAGGTATCAACCATGTCATCAAACACCAGAAGATTCTGGCTTTCCTTAAGAAAGAAAAATGTCAGGTAGCCTTTCTCCAAGAAACCCACCTTACAGATTTAGAGCATATTAAACTAAGGAGGAGCTGGGTGGGTCAGGTGTTATAACTATATAACTCAAAAAGTAGGGGGGTTGCTGTTCTCCTACATCGCAGCCTGCCTTTCACTCTTGATAAAACCATAACAGATAAAGAGGGCCGCTATGTACTTCTGTCCAGCTATCTGTATTTGAAGTTGGTTATTTTTGGTTGTATATATGCTCCAAATGCATATGATGCTTCTTTTGTCCCACAACTTCTATCAGACTTGGCCACATTTTCTTCCCCATATATACTTCTTGGAGGGGACTTTAATTGTGTATCTAATCCAAATATTGATATGTCTCCCCCTTGTTCCACTCTGTCGAAAAAATCTGCAAAATTGCATGAATTTGTTACGGACTTGGATCTATATGATGTGTGGTGGATTTTACATCTTGTAGATAAAGACTACACTTTTTTCTCAATCCCCCATCATGTTTTTTCAAGAATAGACTACTTTCATTCTTCAAGATTTGTTTTGGACAGAATAGTGAACTGCACAATCGGTACTCAGTCCCTCTCTGATCATGCCCCTATTAGTGTAACCATCTCCCCTCCTTATAGAAATCCAGCTTGCAGACACTGGCGGCTGAACCCGACTTTATTAAGCAATCATCGTTTTGTTGACTATGTCACTACAGAATGGGAGCATTTTATAGCCTTAAACAAAACTCCAGATATAAGCCCTTCTGTTCTGTGGGAATCTGGGAAGGCATACATACGGGGAGCTATCATATATATCATAGCACAGAAAAAAGAGGCTCTTAAGACACAATTAGAATTGGAAAAAAATGTAGCTGACTTAGAAACTCAATTCAAGCAAACTGGTAGTAGTTATCTGACAAAACAACTTGAAGCCGCCCGTTCCGCCTTGAATCAGTTATTAACCAGGAAAGCAGAGACACAAATTTTCTTTTGCAAAACACAGATTTTATGAGTCCGGCAATAAACCTGGTAGGTTGCTCGCGCGCCTTGCTCGCAATAAAACCGAGTTAAATGTAATTCCCTCCCTCTTGGATAAAAATGGGTCTAGGCACCTTAAATTAGCTGATATAAATAAAGTCATGAGATTGTTCTACAAAGACCTCTATAGCTCTGAATGTACATCTTCTGATGAGACTAGAGCAGAATTTCTGAATAAGATAAGGCTCCCGTCCTTATCCGATGAACAACAGGCTGCTCTATGTCGGCCGATAAGTAAGGATGAAGTCTCAGAGGCTATAGCCACTCTCAGGGGAGGCAAGGCCCCTGGACTGGACGGTTTCGGGCCTGAATTTTGTAAAACATTTGGTAAGATATTAGTTGGCCCCCTAACAAACATGTTTTTAGATTCTTTTGAACCTTGCCAATATTTCTGTAATTTTGAAGAAAGACAAACCATCTGATGTGTGTGGTTCTTATAGGCCTATCAGTCTGATATCGGTTGATAGTAAGCTGCTCTTTAAACTTCTTGCCAGGCGGGTGGAAGACTTACTCCCAACTCTTATTAACTCAGACCAGACAGGTTTTGTTCATGGGCGCTTTTCAACTAGCAACGTGAGAAGGCTTTTGAATATTGTACAGTTTACCTCAGAAGAAGCAGAAAGCTCTGGCCATCTCCCTAGATGCTGAAAAAGCCTTCGAATGGGGCTACCTGTTTGATGTACTGGGGAGATTGGGACTGAGGGGGGACTTCCTTAAGTGGATCCGAACCATTTATCACTCCCCAACAGCTAGTGTGATAACAAATGGATGGCGCTCCGAAACTTTCCCTTTGGCAAGAGGCATTCGCCAGAGCTGTCCGCTTAGTCGACTCCTCTTTGCCCTAGCATTAGAACCATTGGCTGAAATGATACGGCGGCACACTGAGGTTAGGGGAGTGTGGATGGGAAGCGTGGAACATAAAATTGCCTTGTACGCTGCCAATATCCTTTTATTTCTGACGTCCCCAAGACAATCAATTTCTGCGATACTTAAAATTTTCTACAAATTTAGTCTCATGCCGGGCTACAAGATTAATTTTACTAAATCTGAAGCTATGCCATTGGGCACTCTGAGCTTAACTGATGTTGCAGATGACTTTCCTTTTAAATGGACTGTTAGTGGTTTCACATATCTCGGAATAAAAGTGTCCCCCGATTTGAAGGATATGTCGAAATTAAATTTTGGATTTGGAGCGTTGGCACAATCTTCCACTGTCTCTGATGAGTCGGATCAGTCTTATTAAAATTAATGTCCTCCCTCGCCTACTATATCCCCTTCAGATGCTCCCCCTGTACGTAACCAAGAAAAGTAATCAGGATTTAGAAAAGGCATTTTCAAAATTTATTTGGCATGGCAAAAAACCAAGGCAGAAGCTCAAGATGTTGCAAATACCCACAGATATGGGTGGCCTCTCTGTGCCAAACTTGATATTTTATAATTGGGCCTGTCACGCACGCCACTGCTGGCTATGGCTACATCCATATCTTAAAAGAGAGACTTGTATTGATTCCTGGGCGTGCTTCCCGCACTCCCCCTGGATCTTGATTACTTGTGATGCAAGCAAGATAAACCCAGAAGTTAAGAGTAACCTTATTATATACAACAGTGTCAGGGTGTGGCATGATTTAACTAAATATATGGGAAGGGAAAATATTAAATCTTTGCTCTCCCCTATAACCCAAAATTCGGACTTTCCTGCTGGCATTGGCTCATCTGTGTTCTCCTCCTGGCAGAATAGAGGGATACATGTAATTGGTGACCTATTCAAAGATAACATTTTAATGTCCTTTCAACAGCTACAAGTAATATTTGATATCCCCAAGCAACATTTCTTTGCATTTCTGCAAATGAGGTATTTTATATCTTCCCAGGTCACACTCTCTCCTGTCGACTCATCTGGTAATCACATAGAGAAATTCATCCTAGTATGTGAAAATGGAAAACATTTTATATCATCATTTTATTCACTTCTTGGTTCCTTTAACATGTGACTTGCCAAATATTTCTAGGAAGTGGAAAAGGATTTGGATACTGAATATATAGAAGATATAGATATATATAGATGACTGGAAGGCTGCTATATGTCTGATTAATACCACATTCACATGTAACAGGTTAAGGGAAACTCAGTACAAGATACTTCACAGACTTCATATTACCCCCGTCATCTTGCACAAAAATGAATCAT
>OMLP01025747.1:0-16879 GCA_900302685.1 Spondyliosoma cantharus | reverse complement strand
AATACCATACGCGCTAATTAGCGATGGAAGGCTACGTTAAATTAGCTAGCATCAATGTTTACGTTAGCTTGTGTCGGCGACGCTTGGTGAGCTGGTGTTAACAGCTGGATGCTTTCGGTTCAGATGTTGAATCATAGTTGACGTGCTGTTGTGGTACGCCAGTTCTGCTTTGCAGTAGACACGCTGCACTTTGTTATCTTCATTTTTAAGTGTGAAATGATCCCAAACTTTGGACATTCTCTGACCTTCTCGGACGATTTATTGGCTCTCCGCCATCGCACTGACTCAATTCTGAACATAGTGGTGTGTGTCCGCAATAACAGTCTGTATGGAAAAATGATCCCTGAGCTAAGCAGGCCACATAACACGGGTGATAGGAATCAAACGAAGCCTCGAGGCAGAGATTTTGCTTCGAACATTTTTTGTAATCGAATTATTCGAGTTACTTGAGTAATCGTTGCAGCTCTACACTGAACCAAGTCTTTTTGCTCTAAATCACATCAAATTATCACCGCCATTCAACTGTAGGAGCCGCCTGGCTCTCACTGTCGGGGACAAATGCTGTTTTTCAGGCAGAAATGTGACGAAGAGTTGGTAGGAAGGACAGGATGACAGAGGCTTTTCCATGTATGGATGCAGTATTTTTTTCCTCATATAAGTTGCCAACGACACTACCAGTCACCACATCAATGTTGCGAGGCGGAGTTTCGGCACATGTTTCCCACGCTGAAAGGGCAGTGTGAATGAGGTTATAGACAAACAAAAGCACTTCCTTGAACACACAAACACACAGGCATGCTCAGTAAATCCAGTGGGAGCTGAGCAGCAGATGATCTTGACTGGGCTCAGTGTAAATCACAGTGCTCTGCCCTCTCCCTCAGTCAACAGGATAATCCACTCTGAAAATGACTAGATTAAGACAGATTAAAAACATGATGAGGTGATGAGAACCACTGGTAAGAAAGCACAAAAATCTCAACAAAGACACTGATAATCTGAAAGATACACATCCTTGATCAACGTGCTGCTGCTCTTGTTAACACTGTGATACCTTAAAGATCTTAATTTGTATTTTGCCTATGGCCTGACGTCAGGTGCCGGTGGCATTATGTTTTCCGTTTGTCCTTCCGTTCATCCCATGCGATACCTCCAGGACACGTGAAAGGAATTTCTTCAAATTTGGCACAAACTATCACTTGGTCTCAGGGATGAGCTAATTAGAATTGGGTGGTCAAAGGTCAAGGTCACTTTGACCTCACAAAACAAGTTTTTGGCCATTACTTGAGAATTCACATGCTAATTATGACAACATGCTCACACTAATGTGTAATAAGCAGAAATAATGAATTGATGACAGTCAACTTCACTGTGACATCATAATGGCTGATGGCTAACTTTTCTAGCCATTAGTCAACTGCATAACTCAGGAACGTAAGGTAGATTGTGACAATATTTCACATTACTGACTTGGTGACAATAATCTTGACTGCTCACCTTGAAACTGTGATGATTGATTTGATCTCCTGTGCTTCCAAGTTGAGCATCTGTGTGAAACCTCCACATTTTAGAATTTGTAGCTTTTTTTGCAGCAGCGTCTATATTTGAAGCACCACAGTCACTGGTTTGATATCTTATATTGACATTGAGCTTCTGTTGATTGTCATTCCCCCATTTGACAAGGCTCTGTATCAGTCCTCTGTACTCCACTGTAAAAATAGTCTTTAAATTGAAAGTCTTCAAACTGCTTGGTGGAGGCTTACAACTGTGAGGCGGTAATTCTATTTTGTTGATGATTTTTTTTTCTTTCTTGTTGGCACATTTCTTTTTTGCAATTGCTATGATTGATACTCATGTTAACTCTCCAATTTCCTTGTTTTATCAACCAGCTGCCTCTGCCGTAAAATGCCCCTGTCTCGGTTCATCACACGACATTTCCTACTGCAACTACTACTACTACTACTAACAATAATAATAATATTAATAATAATAATAGTGATGATAATATGAGGCGACAGCAGAGGGTGCAGATTTTACATAAAAATTAACCAGCTTGTCATGCAGTAGTCAGTAAACCTTCACAAGTCAGCAAACATGCATAGTGTGCTAAAGCATTAGCATGCAGGGAAGCAAACTTAATTAATACTGGATACACAAAAATTAAATTGCTACCATTTTGCCTCTGTGTCAACTTGATTCCAAAGTCTATTTGCCATAGAAGCCAATGAATACTTTTAAAATGAGCCTGTTCAGCTCTGAGGGATATAGAGAGACAGCGACATCGTTGGCTTTCTGAGATCCATTCCTCTTGACACATTCTATACATGCTTTTGATATCATTCGGTTCTCAGCTGCTTGCTCTCTGTTTCACCGTGTCCACTCATTTCCCTGCCTCCTCCCTAAAACCCTCCATCTTACTTCTTCCCAGCTCATGACAACTGACAAGTGTCCAGATCTGAACCAGATTAAAATGTGCCGAGAGGGGTTGAGTAAAAGAGAGAGAAAGCGAGTAAAATAAATCTTCATTTCGACGATTTGAACCTTATTGAGTCTGAATCATCCGGGGACATGCTTTTTATTATAAGGCTCGCAGTGGCCTTGGCTCTGATTGTAATTGCGTTGACCTAGCCCCCAATTTCACACACACACTCACACACATACACACTGCTTCTTCGTCTCCACACAACCCGCTCTTATCAATTCCCTGTTGCGATAAAGTCCTGCACTCTCAACCTCATTAAACCTCTCATTTATATTAAATAGCTGATAAGTCCCTCCGCCCTGGTATGCATCTCCCAGGGCACGCTACTCCCACGAGAAGGCGACATGGCAGCACCCGCAATCCCCCTTTTTTTCTTGTCATTCCTTCCATTTATTTACCAAATACTCCCCACCACCTCCTCTTAGTTTTCTCTCCTCCTCTTCCTCCTGCTCCCCTGTCCTTTTGCTGCAGTTGTCTGATCTTTTACTCTTGGCCGGGAGCCAGCAGAGTGTTGTGAGACATCAATATTAGCCAGGGCCTTCTGGTTTAAAGCATGCTTGAGGTACAGAGTTGAACTGTGCAGACTATCTAGCTGTAAGGGAGCTATCTGTAATAGGTCCTGTACAGGGAGTTCAGTGCATTCCCGCGGCAGCCCACAGGCTGCTATGAAGCATTGTGGGAAATAAGGCCACTCTCTGCACGTGGATGTGAGATTTTTCTCCACTCTACTTCCTTACTCTACCTGTGGTAGCTTCATTGTCTAAAAATACCACATTTGAAAGACTATTGGCTGCTGCAGACTGGACACAGTATCTGGGCCCAGTGGTCCCAGACTCAAAGCCTAACCGCTAACTGTGTCCCCTGTCAAGACTGACACATGCACTGAGTGTACAGTGGGCTCAATAACCAGCAGTGCGGCATATCGACCAAATGGCAAATGTCACTGGTCCATTTACTGGGGATCATTGTTAGAGGCAGCTGTCTATTGGCCTATGAGAAATCCATGGAGCTCTATCCAGCTCTGACTACTACAGGAGCCGTTTCACGCTGCTGAGCCAGAAAATACCGATGTAAGCCGAGATCGACATTGAAGCCTGGTTCCATGTTTCTGGAGAATTGGCAGCATCACATTAGGGGCCATTTTATGCAGGCCCATTTCTTCATTTGTGCGTAAATGTAAATTTTATTTTTGCCGTTTGTGTGTTTTTGACTTCTGTCATAATACGCTCAATTAAGATTATCAATTATTTTATGACATGCATGATAAATTGTACAAATGTATTCCAGCTAGAGCTGTCCCAAACGATTATTTTTCAAACGATTAATCTAACGATTTTTTTTTCCGATTAGTCGACTAATCTAACGATTAATTTAATGTTACATGACCAAACAAAAGCAACGTAGTAACTGTAACTGTCCTTGGTAACTTATATGAAGAAAAAAAATACCGCAGTTGTAGGCGGAGCAGCGTCCATCGTCCCGCCTTGTCACATTTCTGCCCAAAAAACAGCGTCTGTCACCGGCAAAAAACTTTAACTCAAGTGGTTGTGTTGATATAAATCACGGTGACGGTCAGCCCTCTGGACCGAGACTTCAGTGAACTTTCCCCCAAAAAACAGCCTCTGTCCTCACGAGTGAAACAGACAGACAGTGTCCAGTTTACTGATGCCGATTATGTAATTATGTAATTTAGCACGAAAAAGGAGGACAGGAGGACACCTGGGAAACACCTTGAAAACACACTGACGTCATCATCATGACGTGTACCGTCACGCCTCTTTAGGAGCCGCAGCGCCGACTTTCTGTGTGAATTACACAGCGGGTAGTCTTTACTCCAGCGGTGCTTGGCTCTGTGTGAATGACCAACGGCGAAGAATTTACAAACCACCGCTATGGAGTTAATGCAGCGTGAGAGGGGCTATTCTCAGCCTCCGCAGGTCCCACCACTTCCTGTTTGGGACGACACATCGACGCAAATTATTCATGTTGACAAAATCATGTCGTCGATTACGTCAACTACGTTGACGCGTCGTCCAAGCCCTAATTCCAGCAAGTAGATCAAGAGTAATGACATAATCTTCTATCGGTCTGAATTGGGGTTAGGGTTAGTAAAGAAGTTATTAGTTGTTAATTAACTTATTATTGTTTGTACTTCAAAGGTAATGCTGTGAAATGTTAATGTGACTGGTAGTAGTTGTTGAAGAAGGATGGTAGCAATATCAATTTAGGCTAGACTTTTCATTTAATGGCAGTACAGTAGTCTGCACCACAATGAGAACTGGTGCATCTATCACTGACACAGCATTGTGGAGATATGCACAGTTGAGAAACACAGAAACAGATGTTTTTTTTTTTTTTTTATTCAAATCAGTTAAAAACATGACTTTACTGTAAATGTTTGTGGGGAATAAAACTTATTGGCCCTTTAAGGGAAATAATTAATATACAATTTATCAGACTGAATGGAAAATTGAATTGGCACTGTACCTATTTGTAAGCCCCATGCCTATTCCTCATCTCTTTCCCGGTCTCTGTAGGCCCCTGGCAGCCCTCCGGTATTAGACCATCCTGTGAACTCTCTACTGGACAACCATGAGCGGCGGATTTCCCACTCGCTATATGAAACCATTGAAGGCTTGGACAACAGCTCCACGTCGCTGCCTAATATGACCGGACGCATTGGTGAGTCAAATATCACTGAGGTTCTTTTATTCTCCCTTTCAGCACCTTGGTGTCGCTTTCTTTTAGACAAAGTGACACCACAAATTGGATTTCTTTTGGCCGGTCACTCCCCATTCACATTGATAGGAAGTGTGGTTGACCTGCTAACCTCATGCTCATTGGATATACTTTTCCCTTGAATTGCTGCCGTCTGTATATTGACATTCCCTGATCAACTTTAACATCCACCCCACCCCTTTTCTGAAGTGTCTCCTCATCACCTTCAAAGCCTTATCCCCCCTCATCGCCCTGCATCCCAAGGTATGCCCAGACACTATTCAAACCTCTCAGGGATTAACGTCATCCACAATCCTCCCTGCCTTCACTCTGCTCTTGACTGGCTTCACTCGGGTCAATTCCCATTCTACCCAGCTGACATCAGTGGGCTAAGATCTCATCTCTTCAGGTGTATTAGAATTGGCAATTCAATCCTCTGCCAGTCACTGCTGTCATCTCAGCATCGACAGACCTTTCACATATGCATACAGACAGAAGGCGAAGGTGATTGCACCAGTGTAGGGGAGGCCGTGTTTGTGGGGGAATGCAGTGCAGTCACACGTATCCACGCACACAGCGTGTTTTTGTTCATTTTTAAATCTCACATTCAGTTGTTTTCTCTCCATCCTTTCTTCTTTAGTCGTTCATATCCGATTTCTCTCTTTGTCTTTCCCTAGTTTTCCCTGTTGTCTTTCTCCTTTCACCTCATTTCTCTCTCCGCTGATAAACCCTCTCCTTGTCGTTGACTCTTTCGGCTCCCGCCTCATCACCCTTCCATCCTCCTCTGCTCAGATGGAGTGAATTTGTAATCTGTCAACGATCTACAGTTTCTCCCTCTCTGCCCTTCTCCCCATCCGTTCTCCTGTTTCTCTCCTATTCCCTCCCCACCATCTCCCCCTGAGCGGTGCCACTCTGCCACTGATCACAGAAGATCAGAGGCTGTGTCAGAGGCATCTGATGGTTAATTAAGCCTCCAGATCAATAGGGCTTGCCCCTGACACTCCCCCCTCCCCCTCTGTCTTCTCCCTCTCCCCTTCTTATTTTCAGTCTCTCGTCATGTCTTTCTCCTCCACCCCAAATAATAATCTTCTGAAAATGGTTGGGTTTTCCTCTCAGTTTGGCTTATTTATTCAACTGGCTTCTCCAATGCAGGCATTTCAGAACGCTACTGTGATCATAAGCGGCAACTGTGGGCGCACTGATGGAAAAGTTTCTTGCCATTGAAACTTCAAGGGCACCCAGCACTCATCTCATCCTGCGGAGTGGGAGTCAAATGAGCCAAGTGGATAAGTTTTAGGGGTGGGGGTGGAGTGGGTGCTAAAGCAGCAACTTATCACAGCCGAAGCTCGGCAGAGTCCCAGAGTCTCAGATCTTTGACTCGGCTTGTCTTGCAGCAAATAAAAATGACAGTTCCTTTCTTCCCTGTCTTGAGGCTGTCTCTGACTCCTGCCCTCATTAACCCATGCCTACATTCTGTGACAGGTCTTCAACTTTTTAAACTGACACACTTCTGTTTAAATTTTTGCTGTCAGAATCAAGTTTATATTTATGAGGTAAAACGCAGCACCTGCGAAGTAGAAGAAGAAATTTGGTCGGTCAAATTTGTTGTTTCTGCAATTTCTGCATATCTGATTCTCCTTTTCTCCTTTTGACACTTTAATTTACTGATGCAGGCGATGTATTTTGTTTTGTCCTTAGAATGCATTCAAGCACAGTTAGTGTATTGGAAACATTGGAAAAAGAAAGTACTGTCTTTCTGTCCTCTGTGTGTCCACAAGCAAGTGGCAATGACCTTGCATCTCACAGACTACAGAACTGAGATGTGGTTAACCTTGATCAAATGTCACAAAATTGACTCTGAAAGCAAACAGCATCAGTATTCATGATATTCATCTCACATGTGCATTGTTTCTTTTTCCCTATCCATTTCTGAATTTAACCAAAATGTCAGTGTACTGCATTTACCCACTTCAGTTTGGGATAAGGCAATAAATAAGCAGAAATTGACACATTATAAGACTGAAACAAAATAGCCTCATACTGTCCCATCACTTAGTAAGACACAAAAATGCATTTTTCTGTGTGGATAGTAAATATCTGCAGGTCAGACAGACAGTAGCTGTTTCCACTCTCTGTCTTCTTCTATATGTTCTTTCGGATGGGCTCAGACTTATTGCCTGGTGTGTGAAAAGTGACAGTTGTGGTTAGAGGACAGATGCTGAGATCGGCTCGGCAAGGTCAGGAAGCACACAGCCGCCAGGGCTTGACTGACAGCTTGATGTTGAGTGTATCTAGACCTGCTAAATTACTGAATCATGAAGGCCAGACATGTGGAGTTTGTGCTATGGCAGACTCCATAGGTATTTCGTAGATGCAAGCACATACACACAGTAGCACACTCACGTAAGACCCCTCCATCAGGTTCAAGTACAGTTTCCACTGATGTGAGTCATACATTTTTCCTCAGAATGAATAGCGATTACTGACAAAAAACTAAGGCATTTTACATCTTAAGAGCCAGCATAGGAACTCTCTAACCCAATCAGACCCTCTCCTCCGCTCCTCGGCTCCATTATATTGCCTGTGCTGCTGTAAGTGGACCACGACAACGGAGGTAAATGGGATGGGATGGTTTTGCTTCACAAGAATTAAGACCTGACTTTGATTGTGAGTCATTGCAGATGGCAGCAAGTCAATACAGTGAAATTGTAGACTCCATATTTCTGCCAACCTATGAGTGTTATTGCTGCGCTCTCTTTTTTTTAACAACTAGCTGCCATGTCCTATGGATGCCTTGTCTTACCTCACCCAGGTATCGATCATAAACTGGATCGTCTCCTCTAGTTCCAGCAGTCACAGGTAGCTAGCTGACTTTCTTCTGAAACAGTAGCAGTAGGTCTTGGTTCTCCATGGGGAAAGGTTCTATAGAAAGACATATAGGAATTATAATTGCTATTGCAACAGTAAAGAAAAAGCACAAAGTGACACAGGAGACAGGTGCTATAAAGCTGGTATGTGCCATCATATTGATTGTAAGGGCTCTTTACTTCTACTCTGTATTGTTTCAGTCTGTCATTTAGAACTTTCTGCTGTGTGTTTGTGTGTGTGTGTGTGTGTGTGTGTGTGTGTGTGAGAGAGAGAGAGAGAGAGAGTGCGTGCGTCTGTGTGTGTTAATCAATAGAGATAATCCTATTCCCTATTTGCCTCAGCAATGCTCAGATGCTGTGATATTGTCAGATTTAGCTTCACACATGCACACACCGTATGCATTGAGCATCATGGCTAGAGGCTGAATCCACAGCTAGCAGGTGATGAAAATATGCGTTCTGCTTGACTCCCTGCACACATAAAATGTCCTGTTACTGGCACTTTTCTTTTTCTTCTCCCGATTTCCTTCCATCCCCACCTTGCTTTTGTCCTTCGGGGGGGAAAGGATCAAGAATTGGCAGAGATGAATTCCCAACGATGGAAAAACAGAAAGAAAAGGGGAATTAAATAGAAGAAAATATGGAACGGAGTAAAATCTCCTACATGCGCACAGTGTGACAGTGACAGTCAGGTTTTGACACAAAGGTCGTCAGGATCACGCCCGGCTTCACCTTCCGGTCTGTCTAATTGAAAAGTGCTGCTGGGTGCGCGTCCACACGCTGGGGTGAAAATTGAGGCCCGCGAACCAACGCTTTCTGTGTGTAAGGCTGTTTGGCAGAGTGCCTCAGTCAGAATGCACATGCAGCACAGGCACAGGAGCGACGGAGGGGTGGGGTTGGGCCGGAGGTGGGAACCAGGAAAGCGGACTCACGCTGTTATCACACAGGAAAGTAGGTGTTCACAGGATGTAATGTGTGCAGTGCAGGTGACAGTGCAAAATGCTGTAGACACACATTGAGCACAATCCAAAATGAGCCACTGAGAGAAGTGTGGAACAGCAAAGTTTTGTCACTTTGGATGATATTTCGATCATAACAAGGACATTTATTCATTAAAAGGTGGAAAGTGCAAGCGCAAACACACGCACGCACGCACAGGGACACACACACACACACACAAACTAACATCTGAGTATTCCCAGACACAATAGTTTTTCTTAATGGTGTTAAAGTGGGATAGACTTCCCTGAACTTGACCGCGCTGTCCCCTCAACTTCTAGCATTTCACAGTCTGCTGACTCATCCTTTCTGTATGCTCAACCATCAGTGCAGGAGATGAGGCAGAGTGACCCCCCTTTAATTTGGTGTTCAGACTTCGGAATGCTATTATCATGCCTCAGTGAGAAAATGACAAAGACAGACATGGTGTTAGCCAGGAACTTTCCTTTGTCCTGTGCTGTACTGTACTGCAGTTGATCACTGTGGTCATCTGACCAAAAAGAGGCCACAACATTTATTTTTTTTCACATATTGTTTTGAAACTTTTGAATCTTCAATAACAACTATTTAAATTGTGATGCAATTTTAATTCACATTCACACAGAAATGCGTTACTGATGACTCAAACCAAATCATTTATTTTATTTAATATGTGTTTCATCAAGATCGATATAAATCATTTCCAAGTGCGAGGCACGGAATATTAAGTATAAAAATATATACCAATTAGATTAGAATATAAATTCCATTAGCACTTGGCATTAGGGTAAAATGCAGTTATGATAATAAGATACAGTTATGTAAGAACATCATTTCTATTTAGAACCTCATGGTTCAACCACACAGGTGCATCTTCCTAATTAGACCTCTTCCTAGACTGTGTAGGTGTGCACAGACTGTGCTTGATTTTATCTGTCTGACCTGCTAGGCTGAGAAAACTCTCCATCATTCTTATTGGTCCATGGAGTTTGGTGACCTCACATAATCCAAGTACTGTATAACTCGGCAGTACTCCAACCTGAGCAGAAGTCTAATTAACCAAAGTAAGTGAAAACACCTGCGTAGGTGTGCAGGTCGACAACGCTGAATTCATGTAATATTGTGATGTGATAAATTTGAGTTTGTTTCTGGAAGAAGCACATAGCAGATAGAACAGACAAATGGGATTTGTCTGGTCTGAATGAGGTTTACCTCATGAAGCATCAGGTATTTGGTTTAAAATGTTCCAGACCTTCATGTTGCCTTGACACATAGCACAATAGCTTCCATTAGTATCACTATACCCCATAGAGTTACAGTTTCTAAGATGAGTCTAACTTTATTCTTCTAATTTTGTTCTGCTTACATATTTTTTTCACTGAAATACACGGCTCAAAAAACTAAATTCAGTTCAGTTGTGCTGGTGTGAAAGGCCAAACAGATGGCCGAGACCTCTTGAAAGGCAGGTTTGTTTGCGGTGTGAAAGCAGCCAGACCAATCATATTATATGACAGGAGATATGTGATTATAGCATGATTTAAAAAGCTAAAGTCTCAAGAAAAAACATCTACTGGTTGTGAACTGTTCGGGAAGCAATATTAGTGTCTTGTTGTGCTTGTATCCTCTGTGATCCCACATTGATACCCTCTTTAATAATACCGATCCTCTTTTCTTTGTCGTATCCACCTGTTTGTCATTATTGCTATCACGCAATCTAATAGGCTTATTTCTTTTTTGAGCTTTTGGTGACACCAGAGGACACAATTGTACACATTATATGCATTGCAGTGCTGCATGACTTGCTCTCAATCACCATTGGACTTCCCCACATGAACATTAACCAGAACTGAAATGCAACATCTTTGCTCTTGGTTTAGACAAAATGAACTGAACTACAGGTGTGGAGGCACTCTTAGAAAAATGTCACCAGTGTCCCATGGTAAGCATAAGTCTTTGTTTTTTACCACTGTGTACTTAGAATGATTACCGGCTGCAATCCATGCATGGGCCTGATAGCCGTGGCAGCGCGGATCAGCAAATGATCTCTCCTGCAGTCAGATCAATAGGCCAAAGTGTCGCTGAAGGGAGGGGAGGAAGAGAGAGAAGAGAGAGGAAAGGAAAGTGTATGAGTGTGTGATGGACAGAGATGGAGGAAATCTTGTAGTAGAAAGAAGATGAAGTGGGGCTATTAGCG
Organism: Spondyliosoma cantharus; assembly: GCA_900302685.1. Taxonomy (NCBI): domain Eukaryota; kingdom Metazoa; phylum Chordata; class Actinopteri; order Spariformes; family Sparidae; genus Spondyliosoma; species Spondyliosoma cantharus. The sequence goes on along the minus strand of OMLP01025747.1, from coordinate 5,643 downwards.
TGACCTCTCACCTTACAGCTCAATGTTTCAGCGGGCAACGCTTGGTCAGAGGGCGGAGAAAGAGGAGAGTGGAGCTCTGATCCATTTGGATGGATGCAGCCAGGTGGCCTTTTGAGCCAGAAAGCTAATCTGTCTCTGTCTTCACTCTGTGCCAGAGGCAGGAAGAACATCTCTGCTTCAATATCATGGAATAGCTTCCACACGCTGGCAAGAGGGCTGCGTATGGCCCAGTACACAAAACATCTGACTTTCACAGATGATACTATTTGATAGAATTTCCATGGCTATAATGTCTATGTGTGTAAAGCTCAGTTCATTCATGCACAGTATTTGTTATTTTTCTATTTTGCTTTGAAAATATTTTGTTTATGGACTACACTGACAGTTAAAGTTTATGTTCTAACATTAAAATGAATAGCCACTATAATCACTTTGACTGCAATATGTTTCAGCCGTTAACTAGAATTCTGTTTAGCCTCCACATTACAATAGTACTACTACATAAACCCCACCCAACAACTTGTGTTAGGAGGATGTTCATTGTATTGGTCGCTGCCAAGGTACTGGGAAGTGTGTGTCTGCTTTTGTCAGCATAACTCATGAGAGATTGTCTTTAATTACAGTGTGATAAAGGCCTCAATTGTGCAATCATGTTGCCAGTGAACTCTTTGCTCAGCTGAACTTGTAAGACCAGCTTCTGTGAACCAGCATCATAATTTGGGTATTATCTATCCCCATGTGACCTCGCATACATGTCTCGAAGATATGTGCATGACTGCTGATTCATGTGCGATCCCGTCTTGATATTCTTTTTTTTTAATTTCTTTTCTTTTGCTCTTATTCCACAAACTGAGTTCATGAAAGGCCCCGGTGTTTTGAGGATTGCCGAGGTCATCACAGACTGAATAACAGCTTTTCGATTCTGGCCAAGATAGCAGTTCTGGGGTTTGGTGAAAACAGTAATTGCATTCATAGTGCTCAGGTTTAGATGCCTGTGGTTGTTTTGCTGTGGTGCCATTAGGCAGAGCAACCACTAAGAAGTGTTTCAGCAATAAGCTCAGATGACCTTCCCTGAGTGAATTGATAAAAATAAAAAAATAAAAAACAGAGATGAGAACGTGTTCTCTCATTTTTCCATCAGCACTTGTTTACATTAACAATCGTCTCTCCATAATGAATGACCTTGGCTTTCATCCGCCTTAGTCATCAGCTAGTTTGAGCTCCACCACTGTCTGTCAGTCTGGCTGGCTGGAAGAGAAGTGTCTCTGATGGTTCAGTCACCTGCCCCCGTTTTCCCCTCGTCACCGACTGTGTGGAGCTGGTGAAAGCAAAGTGTGTTAAAACAGTGAGTGAGCAGCTCCATCTGCACCGCACTGTGCCAGAAACACCACTGAGGTGCTGGAAAGTCCTCTCTCCTCTCCTGATCTCACTTGTTTCACCACTCTACCTTTTGTTTTTTACCTTTTTTCTCTCCAGTTTTATGAACCAAGAAGCCGTAAAAAACATACTCTCCCCAAGTGTCATTTTCATTCGGTCTTTTCAAGTCTGCTGTTGTCTGCTCCATCGTCCCAATTTAGCTGTTTTGGTCGTTATCGGCGTTGCCTCATCATGCTACAATAAGTACTAGCAGTGAGTGGGTGATTTCCCACTATACTCATTATGCCGACAGTTTGGGAAAAACAAGTGCTGCAGTTTCTCTAATTATTTTCACCTTTCAAATCATCAGCGCAGCCTTCACTATACCTGTCCTCTGGCCATTTACCATGTAGGTATGTGTGTACTTTAGCTACTTAGCAAAGAGATAAGTAGAATGACTTTAGCAACTCTTCATCTGCAGAACTGGCCACTTCAAGAGTGTCAAGAGGTCCTGACTGGAGATCTTTCATAAAGCTAGGAGAGAGGAAACGTGCAAAGTTTCTAATTAAAACAATGTCCTCTGTCAGTAATAATGGTCTGCTGACATGACTGAATGGAAGGTGACTGTGAGTCATGTATTGTTTTTAGGAGTGCATATTGTGAATGCAAACAAGTGTTTTGTCCATGTGCTATGTATTTGAAATGCACACCAAACCTTTAACAAAGCATCTTTGGAGGAAACTTCCTATTGAACTACCACCACACTGTGTGTCCTCTCCAGGTGACTACTGTAGTGAAATTCTGAGCGTCGCTGATGCAACCAGGAGGTAACTCTACCTACTAGCTGAGGGAAAGTAAAAGAGGGGTTGCTGCACAATATGAATGTGCATACGTGACTATCTATTCGCACATCCTCACACACTGTCCTTCAGCAAGGTCTGGCTCAGAGAGTAGCAGTGGCTGCTATCAATGGCACTTCCTCTGGCACCCTCAGATGCCATGGTATGGCCACTGAGATGCATGGACGTATAATACAACCTTGATTTAATTAGTCGCCGCTGTTTGTGCTGCTGTTCCAACAGATGCCAGGCAGTTATGAAGGATACTATTGTAAAATGCTGACCTGAGTGATTGAGACATGTCGCCCATAGACGTTTTGCACGACAGACTCACTCATTGACATGACTTCCTTGGACACATAGTAGGACAGAGCCATTGTTAATGTTGTTGGTCACACCTGCGGTTTTCCTGCTTTGACAAGTCAAAATGTCTGCTGTGAAGAGGGTCTGTTTTTAATTGTATCAGCAGCTGTTGGAGACATGCCAACACACCGGCCGCTGTTTTTATACTGAAGCATTGAGAAAGACAGGAAAGTTATATGTATGTCAGTAGTTATATGTATTCCTCAGTCTAGCAGCGCTATTGATTTTTTTGTAGAGCAGCACTGTTTACTTACCTATAGAAACACCTGTTATTTGTTTTAAATCTATACATTTAGAAATATCATATTGCACTATGTATTGGCAACAGAAAGTAGAAACAACACAGCAGACATGCTTGTACAGCAAGTGGACACTGTCCTCTTGTTCTGATGCTGGTTCGGTTGCTTTTGGACTTTAAGAAGCAGATAAATATAATCTTGTCTGTTACCACTAAATCTCACCCTGAGTTAACCTGACCCTGAACGTTACACTTTGACCCCAGTTGATGACGTTGTTGCATCAGAAGGGGGAATCTTTTTTTTAGATAGCCCATATATTATCGTTATATACTGTAAATAAATGTACACACTGTGTTTAACACTTATCAATAGGGGACACGGCAGGGTGGCCGCTGCGGAAAAACAATTGCATGGCACCTCTTATTGATACTGTGACTCATTGCTAAATTGACTGTAAAACAGTGACATTGACAACAGGGAAATCATTTGGGAAGTACGTGAGAACTTCCTTAGGAGCTGTGCAAGCACTCTGAGGACAAACTAGAACTACTGTATAGATGATAAGGTGCACTTAACAGCATAGTACACAGAATCTAGTCGGACCGAAACGCAGGGGACAGCTTGGAGGGAGATCAATAGCAGAACTTTTAAACAAAATAAAATCCAGAACAGCTAAACAGAACAGACAACTCAACAAAGACTGAACTGAACAAATTAAACAGACAAGGGCATGAGGTGCAGGTGGAGAGATAGGTGGAGAAGCACAGGTGAATGTGGCTGACACTGCTGGCTCAGATCAGGCAAACAAATGCCATCATTCCACGTGGTATGTGAGCCGGACGAGGATGCCTGGTACAGTTTTGCTATCTAGGATCATGTTTTTTCACCATCATGTGTTGTCATTAAAGCTGAGGAATTTTAAAAAGAAATGTTCACAGAAACTAGACAAACTAACAACAACTCAGAAGAACTCCACTTACAGTATATTGTTTCACTGGCATCTATTGCATTGGTTGAACTGGAAATCAAATTAGAACATACAAAAATATGAATTTGACAATATAACAATTTGACATACATCTATAATTTCACTTTCAACTACTTGGTCTGCCTGCTGTAAAGGTGATAGGTCTAGCTTCATCCAACTTCGTAGAGTTTTTCGCTGTCATTACTGCCGGCTTGCTGATTTACAGTACAGGGTGAATTCAATTACCCATGGTTCTCTGTCAAGCTGCCCAAGTGAGAAATGGCCTTCATTTCACCTGTACAGTGTTGGCAGCCATCTTAACTGGTTTAGATGAGCGGTCCATAGACAAATGGATGAGGCTTTCTAAAAGAATCAATTAACAGATGTGTAGTACAGAGGCAGCTGTTTGGGGAAGTTTTCCAGCCAGGTTATAAAGCAACTTGTCCTTTACTAAATTAGGGTTTGGATTTATGAAATAATTTTAAGAATCAGGCTTGTAAGCTAAAATAAATGATTGCAAAGTAAACTAACATATTGGTGATATTATTGCTAGCTGCTTCACTGCATTTGAAGCCTTTGGTTTGGAGCGTGTATTCACATGTGGAGTAATAAATCTCTTTTGTCACATGCCACTGATAAGACTCCTGGCACATATGAAACACTATACACATCTATACACTGTATCTGCTTGGTGTTCTGTTTGTTTTATGAGTTCATTGGGCTGGGCTTTTCTAAGCCCACCTTGTTTTCTGTTCTCCCCTGCACAGCTGTTTTGTGTCTTTGTTTTTCTTTATTTTATTATTTTTTTTTCTCTGCAAATAACTAAACTATACACCTCATTGCCACGTTGATTGCTGCTCAGATTTACTTCCACACTACGCATTTATCATTCGTCGGGCCCCAGTAAAATTAAATGCCTCTCAGATTCACGTTGGGATCCTGCCAGGGTAAATATTGTTGTCTGCTGTTAGTGATTACACACAATTGTTCCTAAGCTATTAGATTTGCGAAGCAGCCCTCCGATAATGGAAACAAAAGCAAAGACCAGGAAGTCCGGCATTTCTGTAAACCTTTGTCTAATAGTAAGCAGGTGTGTGATTAAAGTCTGAGCCCGTCATTCGTCTTGACTTTGATTACCTCTTTTTTTTGCGTCTACCTCCGTACTCAAGTCATGCACTCGCATGAGTGAAACTTGCACCCCTGTATTGCAATGCCACTTCTCATGCCGCTGAACAACCCTCCTTCTGCCCTTGGAGCTGAGTGCCGGCAATGGCAGCACATTCCCCATTGACTTTGACTCCTGAGGAGCAGCAAAGGAGCGATTCAAAAAAAGTCCTCAGCGGGGATGGTCAGCCAGGACAGAATACAGATCAGGGGAGCTCTTCTTCTGCTCATATTTGTCCTTGGAGTAGAGTGAAAGGGAATGGATAAAACTAGTCAGGTCGACAACTTTTTGATGGTGACACTGAGGTAATAGTTTAAAGAAGACTGTCATTTTGTGTATCTGGATCGTTACTTTGTCCAGTCATTCTAATCTTGTTTTGTGTATTTTCATCATTGTTCGGAGCCTGCTACAGTTTAGCGAATATTGCCTGGTCATGAAATGTATTTGTATGCGTGGAGCATTGCCAAATTATACCAGATAAGCGCTGTTATTTACCCATTTTGAGAATTGTTGGGTGTCCTTCAGACATGCCCTGATGTGAAAATCAAGTGCAATTATCTCAGCCAAAGTTATCTCTGTATACAGTATTATCTTGTTAATTACTAAATGAAGATAAAAATTGTGTGTGTGTGTGTGTGTGTGTGTGTGTGTGTGTGTGTGTGTGCGTGTGTGCGTGTGTGCATGTGTGCGTGTTGACTTGGCTTCAGCATGTGG
>OMLP01025745.1:0-10105 GCA_900302685.1 Spondyliosoma cantharus | reverse complement strand
AGAAATTGATGGGATTTGAAGCATTTTCACTGAAAATGTACGATGAACTAAGGTTAATGATCATGAATTCACCATAATCCTAATCGTCCCAAGTTGATTAAGAATAAGTAAGCAAGAGATTTATAAGAATGATGGCAGAATGAGGATGGTCAAGTAGGGTCAACTTTACCTCCATGCTGTCCATGAGAGGCCTGGCCAATCATCTGATCAGATATTCAGAATTTTATCAAGTATCTGAATCAGCTTTTTGTGCCAATAAATTGATTTATTTCAAAAATGCTCTTCTTTGGCAGTGATTCATCATCGTCTCTCTGTCTGTAGTCTACATTACACTAAAATTACATAAACATATGTCATGACTTCAATTTATGACACCATTTTGAATCTAAATAAGGTTTAATGTGTTTTTTTTTTTCATGTGTTTCAGTTGCAGTGCTCTGCTCAGGTGAGAGGGGGTGCTGTGGAGCTAACAGTGTCCGGGCTTAAAGCTGAACACACAGATATGTATCGCTGTAAGATAGAGGTCTTCTACCCACCACCATACCTGAATCTCACTGGCAACGGCACACTCATTCATGTCTTAGGTGAGACCCCCACACCTGACATTAGGACGCTCTGCTGTCTACACACTGAGCTCACAGTTCACTCACCTTCTGTCCTTCTATCCTCATTCATTTCCTTTATCCACAGGAAGCTCTGAATGTCCTGTGCAGGGGGCTCACAGACAGACTGCACCCGAGGATGATGAAGGAGAGGATGAGGAGGACAAGGAGAAGATGGCAACATTTAGTATTCCCGTGGGTACACTGATGATATTGATCATCATCGTCCTCATCATCATCATCTCTTTCCAGGTCAGAGCATTATTATATTCTTTATTCATATCATAAATGTAGTGATGATTTATGTAGTGAATAATTGGTAGTAGTGAAGTAAAAAAGTCTTGTAATATAGTAAAACTTTTAATCGTAATAAGGACATCCTTTTCTTTTTTTGCTTAATTGAAAGCTGTGTGTTTTCCATTTGCAGATGCTCCAGTGTCAAGGAAGGAAGAGGGAGATGGTCTTGCCTGGTGTGCTTCACAAAGCGGATGCTGCTACATTTTCATGCAATGAAAACATTGCATGAAAAGCAAACTGGTATCACGCCAAAGAGTGTAACAGACCCGCAGGTCCACCCGTTCCCCTCGTCTACCCCTCAAAACAACACAGTCAGGCTAGCAATAACAAACATGCAATGTCCGGTTACACTTTCAAAATAAAGGCACCAAAAGTACTTGGTTAGATCATGATATTGCTTAAAATAACTGCTTCCTCGAAACAGTCCCTTGAGACTTGGTTTCACACAGGACTCAAACCCTGGTTACCCAGTGGAAAGTCCAATTAATAAACCTACCTACCTACCTACCTACCTACCTACCAACCAACCAACCAACCCATGACCCCCTCTTCATATCACATTCATCCTCTCCCCAATCATTAAGCCCGCTACTGATAATGTACCTTTAAACACACAGGTACTTTTCATGCCTCATGAGGAAAACTGTCATACTCACACTGTCCTCTAGTGGATCAGTTGGTCTATTACACACTTTGGTGTGAGACTGGCCTGGAAACAAACTGTGCGTCTGTGCTTCCCAAATCTCTAATTAGTCACCTTGGGGCCAGCATATCCAAATCAGACTTACATCTACTATGAAGCATTAGAACACCATTGATTTTAAATGGAGAGTTAGAGGCCTGCAGGTCAGTATTGGCTGTTTGTGATACATCACCTCTGTTATGATTGAGGTTTGTTTATGGAGAAGCACCAAAATGATACTTGAGTGTCTGTGCATATTTTACTTATTAAGTATAAATATAATGTTTACATTGTCGTAAACACAAATTCTATAAAAAGCTGAAGCTTTTGAGTGGACTTGAGTTGTGGAGGCACCTATGAGCTCTCATCCTAACTGCTAGCTAGGAAGGCTTGTATGGCTAATACAATGTACAAAATAGTTGTTTGATTAAAAACTGAACAGTTTAATTTGCCTTCATGCTCTAGCTTTGAAAATGTAAATGCTTCATATCATTAGGCTGCATGATGACAATAGAAGTAACTTGCCTGTGATCGTATTGATAGTTACCTTATTTGTATTTTTTGTTGCCATTGCAATGTTAGACAAATATTCATGTTGGATATTTTCTTGAATTAAAGTTTTGTTGACTTTAAATTGTATTTTTGTGTCGTCTGTTATTATTTGTTAAAAAACAAATACCAATACCAAATACCAACTTGCCCAGGGATAAACCACACAGATCTGAAATCCAATCCAGACTCTTTGCCATCAGTTGTCTCCTGCACATAGAACATGGAACATGACTTGAAGATACTGTAGACAGAGTGATTTCAATTTCAAAGTAGCAGCTGCAGAACATTTGTAAGGGTTGTGGATTCACAGAGTGCAGCTTTTGCTCACCTTAAGGTCAACAGGCTCGTAGGAGAAGACTGAAGGCCAACAAAATCAGGAAAAAGACTCCTGCACACTGTCCACTTCACTTGCAATGAAGTTTATTGAAGTTGAGTTGAGTTTATTGACAACAAGGTTTCGGTACAAGTGTGGACCTTACTATGTTTTTTTATTTTTTTTATGACACTTATTCTTAAAGTGATAGTTGGGGTCTTTTGATGTGGGGTTGTATGAAGTACTTATCCCTAGTCAGTGTATTTCCCTGCAGTCGATGACTGTCAGCTCTACCCCTGTATGGAGAAGCAGCATTTAGCACCAACAGGGAAGCAGGGCATTATACTGCTAAACGGTACCAACAGGAAGACATGTTTTAGCCATCTAAAAGAAGGCACGCTTATAATATATAAACACACCTTTCCCTGTAGACAACATTCCCTAAAGCATACAATGTCCTTATCCCTATGCACAGGAGCACCTGTGCCTGCTACACACTGTATTCATTTTTTAATTTTTTTTTATTTCATATACTATTATAATCTCAAATTGGGAAATTCTTTTTTCCACTCATATTACACACATGTGCGCACCCACACACACACACACATGCAGTGTAAAGGAGATGAGTGAAGGGGCTGCCACATGCTACGGCGCCCAACGAGCAGTGTTAGGGGCCAGTGCCCTGCTCAAGGGCATCTCAACAATGCCCAGGATGTGAACTAGCATTCTCCAACTGCCAGTCCACATTGTATTTTTTTGGTCCAAGTGGGACTTGAAACATTGACCTTCAAGTCCCCAGACCAAGTCCCTACGGACTGAGCTATTGCCACCCAGATCAGCTGTTTTGGTTGGACTTTCAGCGGCTTTCAATATACAAAATCTCAATACATAATCTTTAAAACACAAATACATAATCTTTAAAACACAAAGTAAAGAGGTGTCACCATTTATCACCTAACCAAGTGATTCAAAAAGTTTCCTGGAAAATAAGTATAAATTCTCTCTGTGGATCACAGCCAGTCCACCTCCACCACAGAACGATGACATGTTTCATTGAGTGCAACCCTGAGTTTAACAAGTGTAACAGGGTAGACCTGTATCATTCACACTGCTCTTAACTTCACAGTGTTGGGCACTAAATGGGAGTGGTTTTGTGTGTGTGTGGAGTAGAGGATCTTGCTTTGCTGTGAGCCAATGGCTGCGTTAGGTGTTGATTGAGGGCAGGTGTGTCTGATTACCTCCACTGAAGTCTATTTAGGCCCACATGCAGGAAACACCTCTCTCTCTCTCTCTCTCTCTCTCCTCTCTCATCTGTTCTGTGTGCAGGTATGGTGTGTGTTTGTGTGTGTATAGCATAGTTGGTAGTCAGCATCTTGACATACATTGTCTCTCTCATCTGTGTGTATTTGTGTCTGTATAGCATAGTGGTCGTCAGCCTCTTAACACCCTCTCTCTCATCTGTTCTGTGTGCAGGCCAGGGTCCGCTCCAGACTTTGCAGTCTGAAGAATGCGTTGGGCTTCCTGAGGCTGAAGGTGCTGCCAGCCTAGTCCTCTTGATGGGTCAAAAGACAACCATCAGGTCAGAAGCTAAGAAGTGGGACCGATCTGTGAAGCAACCAACCTGCGGTGCGCCTGACCTTGGCCTCTGACTTTCCCCCTGTTAAAGCCTGGACACTGACTATTTTAGATTCCCTCCTTAGATTTGTAATACCTTTTTATGATTATAAATAAAGTATGCTTTTAAACTTTCATTGTGGTATAGTCTTTTGCCTGCTACTTAAACTGGTTTGGTCAGATCAAGCACCTGTTATACAAGGGCTCCATAAACATAAAGAAATCTGACTTATTTGAGAAAATGAAATCAGGACAGTGACTGTTAAAGGAGGCATGATGTGAGGCAAACTTGACCCTAATCTATTTCCACATGTTCAAAAGAATTTGAAGAGCACATCCACATTCCTCAAAAGAATGAATCGTTTTGATCAAAATTACCCCAAGAACTTTATTTTATGCTGCCATGAGTACAATATGTTTGGCTTTGCAAGTAGCCCCTGTGTGAGGGCTGCCGCATTAGCTGGAGCCTTCCTGTCGCTTGTGTGGCTTATCAAGCAAACAGCATGACGCTAGACAAGAGATAGAAGTATGAGCCACTTCCTCTGAATCAGCTTGAGACGTGAGTAATTCAACCTCTGCTATGTTTTTTCAGCTGATTAAAGTTTCCCTGGTTATGTTGCTGATGTGACTTTCAGGTTATTAACCTGCTGGCTGTTAAGCGACCACAGTGACTCTTCCTGTCTTTGGGTTTTACTAAAAGTAGGTCAGTCTTATTGTATTGCATTAGAACTAGTTCATGCTGTCCGACATCAGAAATTAAGTGTCTAAGGCCACACTTGAAGGTAGAGTGCAAAGAGGAGTTGTGGTACAGTTGAAATAAGGCCATTATTACACATTTTGAGACTCTGGGAGAAGACATTCATAGTGTCAGTTTGTACATCAAAAAGTGACAGTTACAGTGTTCAAACCCTGGCTTCTCTCTCACCTCCAGGTTGAAGATATTTGACCATCAACAAGCACTGAAGAAACACAGGTCAACTCTTGATTTCCAGTCATGAAAATCATCAGTACAGTTTACCAGCGTCGTTCTTGGAATAAGATCATCTGAATTGAAACATGAATCCATAGGAGAGGAGTTTTCCTTTTAATGTTTCCAAAAGGAGCATGTGTAAAACAAAAATAAAAGGTCCAAGGATTGACCCTCGTGGAACTCCAGATATTTTCACTTCAATAGTTTCAGAAATAAAGATGATGATAGAAGCTTATATATTCTTTGAATAGGAACAAATTCAGTGAACTGTTACTGTGGTTATGTCGAGGATATGATAAATATATTCGTGTTGGAAATATTTGATTCAGACTCATATGCGACTTGGACTCACAATCTGGGACATAGAACAATCTTTGTATGAAGTCTGCTGGGCAGACTGTCAATCTCTTCCTCCAGTTTCACAAGAGCCGGGCCATAGATGATGATGTATGCATCAACAACAATGCAGCTCAAATCCACACCATGACGAACATGCTGGCCGCTGCTGTTCCGTTTGTCATCACCTTTGACTATAAAGAGTTCATGCAAACCAAAGACTTGCCAAGTGCAACATCTGCATCATCAAAATAAAGGATGCTGGTTTTTAGCATCTTTGGATGGTTAGCAAAGATGTTTAGCTCAGCATAATAAGCTATCTAAGGTTAGCATGCTTATCAAGATTGACATTCAGGTGCTGAATACTTTGAATTGAGTGTTTGCTTGCCACACTTGGTGCTGGCTTTGCCACGACTGTAAAAATGGCTAGGTAATTTAATAGTCCACATTCTGCTGCCACGATCTGCTCACTAAGTAGCTAAATAGGACCTCAATATTTGCTCTGTATTATAGCTGTATGTTCATGTTAGAAGGCAAAATATAGTTATGAACTCAAAAGGAAATCTCCTGTACACCTGTTTAAAGTGATCATATAGCCAAAAAACTGATCACTGCTGATACTGCATGCCATTAGATAAAGGACTGATACTTACACAGTACATGCTTTGAATTGCTTATATATAGTTATGCAGTATTCTAAACAGACCACATTGCATACAGCAATGACAGAATGCCCATTACAGCCATAAGAGACTTGAGACTTGACTTGGGAAAAAAACAACCTGTGAACACTTTTTGCATTAACAATGCTCACAATCGCAATAATAACATGCAGATGTTCAGCAGGTATACTACTGCTACTATCTCTGTTTAGCATGTAAAAAAAGTTTCTAATTTGGACTATATATAAATGAGTACATTGTAAATGGTTGTGTTTTCATTCCACTTTTATCCAAAAAGCTTTTGCACACACACTCAGACACCCCAGCGAGCGAGCTACCATGCTGGTCAGACCATTAGGGATACAGAGTTTGGTTCCTTGCGCAAGATACATTGACTTGCGGATTGAAGGCCCAGGCATACAGATGGCTTAGTTCTAAGTTACAAATGGCTCTGGCAAGGTGAAAAATAGGGAGAAACTGCACTAAATGGGTGAAATTGTGGATACTACGAAAGGCTGAAGGTGCTATTCCTTTTCGGCTCTGAGTCCCCACTCATGCTCTGATTGAATGAATCTGAACATTGTGAAACATAACAAATACTTGAGCCACAAACGCTCACTGCTGGCACGAGTGGGTAAGGGCCATAAGTCGACAACCCTGTTATTAGTGGATGTCATCCAGCCCAGCGTCACTAAGAAAATACTCATCAGTGGTTATGTCCCCCCAGCACTGAAATTGTTTCATTTGACTTGCCTAACAATGAAAAATTTGCATGGTAATCGAAATATAAAAAACAAAAAGACAGATACAAATAACCCAGTGATGGACAATGACGCTCAGAGAAGAAGCAGGCTCCTAAACTGATTGTGTCTGTGGTTTTACTTGTCTTTGACTCTCACGAACCAAGAATTCACGGAAGCACAAACACTGAAAAACAGGATGTTAACAGTGCTGACTCTAGTTACCCCAGATCATATCAAAGAGTTCATTTCTAAGACATTTTTTGCTGATACAGACAGTAGACACATACAGATGCCACAGATAGCAGTGACAGATTGAGCAAAATAACTTAAATCAAGACCTTTTCTGAATACAATCAGTTTCTTTAGACCACATCAACAGACAAACAAAAACTGTAATTTCCTTTTTATCCCACTTAATAATTAATCTCAATTATAAAGCCTGCATACTTGCAATCCACAAGTGAAGGTGGTGGGTTTTCTTCTGTACATGTATTTTAAAGCAAAAATGACTTAAACAGCTATAATAAGCATATACACACATATATATGCATTGGTGTGCAGTAAATGTATAAATAATTTATGAAATAGTAATGATTCCTTCCAGACATGATTTAAGATATATAAGTACACTATGCTTTGGATAATTTCTTTCTTCAAAGAAGTTCAATTACCTTCTTTATAAATTCTTAAAGGTCCACATTGCAAGAAAGTTGACTTTTGAATCTCATTCCCAACTGGTCAAATACTGACACTTTGATATTGTAAGTAGGATTGGCTGCAATCCCTAAAGGGTTAGTGCTTGACAAGTTGGGAATTCTAACAAATTGGACCTTTATAATGATATCTACTCATTGTTAGTCATTAAAAATTCTAGAATAAATGAATATACGAATATTTATCAATTCAGAAGATTAACTGTGGGAAAAAAGATGTCCTCATACAGTACATGTTTTAAAGTGAGACTTATGGTGAGCACAGAGAAACTTTCCTCCGTCAGCAGATAAAGAAGAAAGCAGCGTTCTAGTGTCAAACTCTGCACATACATCATTCTGCTCAGTGAAGCTCAAACATCCAAGTGATGAGACAACAAGCAAACTAATGTTTTTATATTTTGTTCAAAATAAGGCTGACAGAACCCAATCAGCCTGTGTAGTAAGTACTTTTACCTTTCCTGCTTCCAGTACACTTTTGTCCATATAGGAGAGATCTTTTATATTGGAGTACATTTAATTAAAGAGCAATTCCAGTATTTTAAACCTGGGCCTTACATGTTTTGGTGTGTAACAGATTATGCTGTACTCTGGTACCATACTCCAGTAGACCCCCTCAGCTGACAGCCACAACACTGCTACAATGGCTGTAATGTAATCCTTTGCGGCAACTCCGACCATCAAAATCAGGTCCTCCAAAATTGCTTGTTATTTTCACTGACAGGCGGAGGTTGCTGTTCAGAAGTAGAATCGTTTTTATGTCCAAGTAAGTTTTCACATACGAGGAATTTGCTGTGATCTGTAGGTGGTGCGGTCTGTTGGTGCACATTGATCTAAGTGTCCGACGACTTCACAGAAATAATTCCTAGATCAACCTTTTGGTTAAATATTAAAATCCTTTTTGTAACCAGAAACACAAGTCTTGCTAACAGAGAAGTATTGCTATGAAAGATAAGTTTTGTTTCAGTTGTTGCCTCATCTAGACCATCAAAATCAATTAAAAATTCAGCCATGAGTTTGGAAGTAATTTTTTAGCCCGCAGTCCTCGAGGTAAACTCCGATACTCCTCTCTCCAACCCTGACTCGCATTTTTCCACCATTGACTTCCTGCGACAGCTTACCTCTTGTGAGATTTCCAAAGGAGTCTGTAACAAAACAGATCACTTATTATCAAACAAAAAGGTCTATCTCCAAATTGTTTCTGTAATGTTGTCACACACTTAGAAGACACTTGGATCTTAAATCACTTGTTTAGTTTAAACTACATAACAAAACACCCAAAATATTACATTTACAGTAATTTAAAACAGAGAGAAGAAGAAGAAAGCAAAAAGTCACATTTTAGAACCAGGACTTTGAAATGTTTAGCATGTTTGTTTCAGGATCTACGTGATGACGATGATGATGATGATGATGATGATGATGATGATCCAATACTGAAGTAGCTTCAAATTCACTTTCTGTTGATAGACTAATCAATTGACTGGCTAATCATTTCAACTGTAGACTTGACAGTGCTTTCCTTTTTTTTCTTTTTTCTTTTTTTTGTTTATGGATATTCTAAAATGTACCCTGTAGTGGCAACCTCTTTGACAGCCCATTTTATAAAATCAGGATTAATAATTGATATTCCTGGGCATATACATACATCATATACATTCAGGGTTTTAATGACAAAGAGGTAAATATAGGTGTTATACCGTTTCTTTTAAAGTACTCACAAAAGTCATATGTGAACCTGAGATTTCTTTAAAAAAAAAAAAGCTTTTACATGTAACATTGTTGATACACTGGTAGAGGCAGGTGCAACCAATAATAGCTGATAGTAGTTATTTACAATCATAATAATAATAATATATGGTAGGATATATAACCCCAACCTGGTGCATCTTAACAGGCAACCAGTAGAAATCTGCACAGTTAAAGCATGGACTGAGGAGTCTGAAGAGGCTCTGAGGGACTGTTTTGACTCAACTGTGTGGGAAGAACTTTGGAACAGAAGTAAGATGGCGCCGGTGTGTGTGGATGGCCGTCTACCTCTGCCGTTCTGTTTGTTGTTTTTGTTAGTTTTGTCCCTTGTCTCTCAACCAATCAAGTCTCTGCTGGTGTATGATCGCCAAACACTCTTGGGCATTCAATCTACTTGCAACAAACTAACCGCGAGTGATCATGGTGGGCAGAGAGCTTTGCCCCCGTTCCTATTGGAAGTCCTGACTCACCTGTGCCGGTGTTCGGCCCCAGCCTTCCGCCGGAAGCGTCACCATCGCCGTGGCAAGCGCAGCAGTCGGCTGGTGAAACTGAAGACCTGTCTGATGCGTTCGCCCACCGTCCCCGGACAGAAACAGGATTATCTCGACGTGTATTTTGTGTCTCGGCGTTTCCTGGATCCCCTTGACACCTGCACGGTACCTGTCATCGGCCTGGTTGAGGGACTACAGACTTGCCACCCCTGCTCTCCCCGGATCTTCCAGCGTGGGGTGAATCTCCAAAACCTGAGGCCACTCGGTCGGACTCCGCGGCCTACTGGACTACAAGCTCCAGCTTCAGCTCCTACCCGGATTGGTCTGGTAAACGCCAGATCGTTGACAAACAAAACGTTTATACTACGTGATTTTTTCAGC
>OMLP01025741.1:16376-26377 GCA_900302685.1 Spondyliosoma cantharus | reverse complement strand
ACAGTGGAGAGGTGGAGTGGCCTCATTCTTGTTTTTAACTACTTCATATTAGCTGGTCCTGGTCCTGGTCCTGGTCCTAGTGCTGGTCCTAGTGCTGGTCCTAGTGCTGGTCCTGGTCCTAGTGCTGGTCCTGGTGCTGGTCCTGGTGCTGGTCCTGGTGCTGGTCCTGGTGCTGGTCCTGGTCTGAGGACATTATTTCTGTCTCATTCAGAAATAGCACAGGAGGAGTTTGTTTCACAGATGTCCCGTCATGGTCGTCGTAACAACAGATACACACTCTGCAGGGCTCCATTATTCATCTTCTAGCATGTATTCAGAACGAGACCACACTAATTAAAGTCCATCACCTGAAATACCTGTCGTAGAAAGTTTGTACAGGTCACACACATAAGCAGCTTTAACTTAAAGGTATAATACGTGAGATTTCAGCATTAAAACGACTCGAGCGTTGTTCTAATTGTTGTGAGTTTTGTTCTTACATCATCCTGAATGTTTCCAACAATGTTCAAACCAGAGAAATCCACAAGTTTCCTCGAGGTGAAGGTGCCTTTCCTTTGTCCACCTGTCAATAAAACTTCCAGGAGAGTCAGAGAGCGAGACGAAACATTTGTGTCACATCAACTAGATTTTCATCAGCGACGGTGGTTGTTAAATGTTGCGTTCAACACCAGTTTTACTGCAGGATCATGAGATTACTGGACTCAGCAGAGACTCTGGTTCTGGTTCTCTGTCTCCTCTCCAGTCAGCAGTCAACAGTCAGACAACACACGTCAGGTTGACGGGCTGATGAGAACAAAACATTTATGAATTCGGCTTTCAGAAAAACGAACCACTGCGTTGAGACGATGAAGCGCCCAGTGGAGCCGGGCTGATTATTCTCTGGGGGTTTGTTACTGCGACACTTTTGACTTTGAAATAATGACAATGAAATTAAATGAAATTGATAGTAAACAAAGTCATTAAGAACTGCTGTGAAAACATCCTCATCGCCTCTGTTTAAATGAATCTGATCACTGATTTATAGCATTTTCAGAAAAAAGTTCTCCTCCGACTTCACTGCTGGTCTTTACCATCGAGCAGTGAAGAACAACACTGCAGCTTTACAAGCGTTTGTGTTTCTGTGTTTGAATCTTTCTTGTCAGCTCCTCCTGAGACATTCCAGCCTGAGATCCCTCTTTCTTTCTTTCTTTCTTTCTTTCTTTCTTTCTTTCTTTCTTTCTTTCTTTCTATTAACCAGCCTCTCTTTCAGACCCTCGCTCTCCTTCGGCCTCTCTTCACGCCCCTTTCAGTTTCTCTGTTTAACTCATGAAAAGGCTTCGGACTCTTTCTACATACTTTCTCCTTTCAGCGTTCAGAATCCCTCCTCTGTGCTCTGTGTGAGAAGAGGGATCCTGACTAAATGGGTCACAGAGGGGTCCCTGAACCTCTCGCTTGTGGAGAGAGAGACCCTGGACTCGGCCCAGGCCTTAAATCACCCCCAAATTTCCCCTCCGTGCTCCTCTGCCCTCTCTGGGTCTCTCCTCCCTTCTTCCTCCTGAGCCCATTCGTAGATTCTCCTGCTGTGGATCCAGATGAGCGAGGCCGGCTTTCAAGAAATGGGTGTTGTGTGTGTGTGTGTGTGTGTGTGTGTGTGTGTGTGTGTGTGTGTGTGTCGGGGTTTGAGGCCCCTTTCCTGAGAGTAGAAGAAGCCTCCCAAAATAAATCCAACCCTGATGTCCGCAGAGCCCAAATCATTCATCATCCCACCTGCTTTCATAACACCTGAGGCCTGCTGCTGCTCTGCTGCGAGGATCCGAGCTCTGCCAGGCTGACGTTCACACAAAGCTGCGACCACATCGAGCGGCTCGCTGCATGTGAGAACAATTAAGATGCCCGCATGTCATTTGCGCAACGATCAGTGAAGAACTCAGTGTCACAGCTTTTATCCTGCGGTTGCAGAAATGCTGAGATCGGAAATGTTTTAATTCTGCAGTCATGTCGCTGTGGTCGGGTCGACTCTGTAAAAGCAGCTCCGATGGGATCGTGGGATCTGAGTGGGTGGGGATCCGTCCATATGTTCAGAATGTGAGGAAATACTTTGTTTTTGACGAAATTACTCGCAAATCTGACTAATCGGGACCATATTGTTCGGGTCAACCACGACATGAACCTGAGAATACTCTCAAGGCCGGATCTGCACTTTCTTTGAAACTCCTGGGAGATATTTTCCACAAGGACAAAAACACTTCGTGACAGCTGCAGAAGATCTGAACATCCTCAGAACGATTATCAATGATTTACTTTTAGTTTGTGAGGAGCTGAGCCTGATTCCTCACCTGCTCACTGATTTTAAATCTGCAAAAATAAACACAAAAACAAACATCGTAGGCTTTAATTATAAAATGAATATGAATTTATGTTCCTGTTTTAATTTGTGTCTGTATTACTGCTTTGATTTATTGATGTTCCGTATTCCTTTTGCACGTTTATCCCCCAAAGTTCATCATTATTTCCACTTCATCACACTAATGAGGGGGCCTGTCTTTAGAGCCAATCACAGCACAGCAGGGGCGGAGCTAGCCGTAACATTCTGGAGGAGATAACAGCTAATTTGCATAATGAGACAGAAAAACAAAAAAGCAATGTCTAAAGAAAATACAGTTATAGAACTAAAGATGGGGAAATGCAAAGGAAAATAATTCATGAATATTTTTTAAAAAGACAGATTAAAACAGAAATATCAAATTCATGCTTTCTTTTATTTTTAACAGTATTTTGGTGCGTTTTACAGGATATAAATGTATTTATTAATGATGATTGATCTGTTTGTTCTGCCCCTCCATGCTGCACTCACGGCTGATCGTTCATTGTGTCTGGCAGAAGTCCTGGTGCTGACCCGAGCACGTTACCACCTCATTGGTCCAGAGCTCCGTTAATTTGAGGAAATTCACAAGTACAACAATGTGTGTTCTTAAAGGGAAGGATTGTTTCAGCCTCTCTCTTTGTGCTGTGTCGCTGTTGACTTTGCTGCTCAGACAGACGTCGTTCTTATTGGTTTATTTATTTTCACACCTTCACTCGACTCTGGCTGTGAGTCCCAGGTATGCGCTGGAGCTCGGTGCCAGTCTGTCATCCACAGAGGGCTTTTGTTTCCAGCGGTAGTCCGATACCACCTTAATCAGCAGTTTCTAGTGTTTTAAAAAAGAAATAAAGTGGATGACCTCCGTGATCAGCTCCGTCCTCTGCTCTCCACAGGTCCTGGCACCGGGCGTCAGTTAACTTTGGCTCCGGCGGTCCGATCCGGCTTCAATGTGTCCATTCACGCCGCCATTCGATCCTCCAACTGGAAGCTGCTGACTGGATACCCGGGTCAGTATCTCCTCTCAGCAGTAATGACATG
Organism: Spondyliosoma cantharus; assembly: GCA_900302685.1. Lineage (NCBI taxonomy): Eukaryota > Metazoa > Chordata > Actinopteri > Spariformes > Sparidae > Spondyliosoma > Spondyliosoma cantharus. The sequence continues at coordinate 22,998 of OMLP01025741.1, read as the reverse complement.
TTTAGTCTGAGTGGGAAGCGGAAAATCAGGCACAGACACACATTCTCGTCTTATCTCTGCTAATCACAAGTATTCAGAGGCTTTAACTTCAAGTGGCACGAGAAGAGTTTTTTTACTTTAAGGTCTCATGAAGGTCTGTCGAATAACGAGACCGTCAGTGTTCAGATCCGTTCCATATAAAACTCTCTCTCACTGCCACTGGGCATGAAACCACTGGGAGAATGAAGGCTCCGTTATAAACTGAAGCTTCATCCAGAGATACGATCTCTTTCCTGGAACTGCTAACAACTTATTGATATTTAGCAGAAGCTAAACATTGTAACTGTGTCCTCCGTCTTGTTTCCTGCAGGTTGTGCCGTCTGGTTCCCGCAGCCGGGCCACAACAGCTCCGAGTCGCGGTCCTCAGAGGAGGATCCACTGAAGCCCGTGATGCTGTTCGACATAGAGAAAGATCCGGAGGAGAGGAACGAAGTCTCCGCTCAGTTCCCCACGGTGGTGGAGTTTCTCCTCAGTCGGCTCCAGCACCACCAGAAAAGTGCTCTGCCGATCAACTATCCCGCTGATGACCCCAGATGTGACCCGGGCCCCACTGGAGCCTGGGGACCCTGGGCGTAGATAACAGTGATGATCTTTGTTCACTGAGAATCACAACAGCTGGAATCTGAAGTTCTAGAATTTATATCAACGTAAAGATTTCAGGACACAAAGAGACTGAATTGAAACATGCAGCTTTAAAAAACAAAAAAAGAATTGTGACATATAATATATTTTGTGATATAATCATATTGTGATCAACTTGATTTGTTCTTTTTGAGCCATAGAGAATCTCAGACATTGATTGATTGATTGATAGATGCGGCCGTCCTGATTGATCTCGCTGAGCTCTGGTTTCTTTGTAGTGATGACGTGAAGTTGCACATGTGGCTGTTTCAGGTATTTGCACCTCAGTTATCTGCTGTTGAGACGCTGCAGGCTGCTTTAAAGAGTCAAACACAAAGTCTCAGAGACGAGCGGCTGTTTTAAACCTGACAGAAAGATTCAAAACATTTTAGGATCACAAGAAAATCATTTAGATGTCTGTCTGTAACCACATGTGACCGAATGACGCTGAGGTCACAGTTGTGAGCTGGAGAAATCAGGAGAGTAAATATTTGACTTGCATTGATCAGGAGGCCAGAAACAAATACACGCCTCCAAATAAATGTGGCTAATGTGTATCTGCTGGATGTTTACACAGGAAACTGTTTGCCAACATGATATCAGGTGGTAATGTGTCAGTGTTTACAGCTTGTCGAGTTTAACTGTGCTCTATTTTTTTTGATTTTATTGATTCGTAGTCGTGCAAACAACGACTGCACTGTTTGGAAAACAAATCATACAGAATAAAGAGAAGAAGTGTTGTGAAAGTCTGATTCTGGGTCTGATATTCAGATATTTTAAATCCTTTTTTGAGGTCACTCGTTTCTCTTCTGTGTCTCAAAGTTAGTGAGTAGGTGCTAAATGTGTTAGCAGTGTATTTCTGTTTAGAGGGTGAAAATGTGAAGAATTTCTCGTGCACTCCAGCGATCCTCTCTGTTGTGGTTTCGGCAACAACTCCCACATGCCGAGCAGTCGTGAACGTAGAGTTCTCACGGAGCTGATTTAGACAGAGTCATGGTGCTAAATCTCCGCTGCTGCTGTGGAGAATGATTTTGTGCCACATATTTGATCGGTCAGAGTCGCCACATGACAGAAAACCAATATGCTAAAGGGTCAAAATCTGATACTTCCACAGGGATCATTTGCATTTTTCGATTCTTGGCGAGAGAAACTAATTTCCTCGAAACATACTCCATGTTTGACCTTTGACCCCGGCGGTGATTGACCTCCCATTGGCAGCAGCATGCGGACTGCCACAGGAAATGCTCCCCGCAGAGAGTGGGCGGCGCCGTCCTAATGTGGGCTGTGACCTCTAACCTGCCATGTGAAGTGATTGGCAGCTGAGCGATGCTAACAACAATGATGGTTACTGTGGAGAGTCATGTGACACTCGCAGGTCGCTCATGTCACCGACTCCTGTTTCCTTAAAAATGTGCCTTCATGGAACAATTGTTAGAGATTGTGACGTGAGGGCGAAGCTGCTGTTGTTTGTTTTTTAATGAAATTAAAAACTTTCACTGAACTAGATTTTACACAACTAATTAAAGAATAGTTGGACATTTTGTAAAAAATGCTGTTTTGCTTTCTGTGAAACTTAGATGATGAGATTTTATCACTCTTGTGTCTGTATGCTACAAAAATGAAGCTACAGCCAGGAGATAGTTAGCTTAGCTTAGCATGAAGACTGGAAACTGGAGGGAACAGCTAGCATGGCTCTGTTCAAAGATTCTCACAATTTAACATATTTGGTCTTCGGACAATCTGGCAAGACGTCTGTGGAAACTGTTTGGAGGTTAGATGAAAAACAAGATTTCATTTAAATGATTCTTTGAGTAACAACAAGGTCAAATAATCCAATATTTAACTTAAAAGAAAAAGGAAAGTCCAGAAAATGAATATAAGTTTGTGTATCAACACCTGACGTGCCAGATGGTTTGTTACACAGGAAGATCTGGCAAATCTTCAATGGAAAATGTTTGTGAAAAGGGCAGGAAGTTTCCAAAATAAGACATAAAAAGGAAAAGAGTAAAAGGAAGCCCAGACTAATTATACATTTGTGTATCAAGACCTGAAATCTTCTGGAAAGTGTTTGGAAAAAAGGGCAGTTTAAAAAACTCAAGTTCTCAGGTGGTTTTGTTTAAATAACTGCTTGAGCACCGAAGAGGATAAAAAATAATCAACATTTAACAAAAGACGAAAAGAGTCATGACGGCCAGGAAATGAATAAAGAACCTGACTCACCAGATCGTTTGTTACACAGAACAATCTGGCAAATCCTCCATGGAAACTATTTGGAGAGAATATTTCTCATTTAAACTTCAAACATGGTTTCAATGAAGTGACTGTTTGAGCGCGAGAGAGTTAAAATAATCCAACAAAAAGAAAAGAGTGCAGCGAGGTTCAGAAAATGACCTGATCATTTGTTACACAGGACGATCTGGCAAATCGTCCATGAAACTGTTATGAGACATTTTCAAATACGAGACATTACGAAACATACGAGAAACACAACTGAACAACATACAGAACAGATGTCTCACAGTTTTTAGATGTTTTAATACAGAATTATTGCACATTATATCTTTAAAAAACAGTAAGTGGGCTTTGAGTTGTGGTTTTATTGTCATACATATCATATCATACATTGTCGTTATACTGTTGATGCTTAATTGATGAGTGTGTTTTGAGATTTTGGGTCGTTTCACTGAATTATTCATTAAGCGACAGTCGAGCCCAGATGGCCGGCTCGAGGCGACTGTGTGATGCCACTAACACGTTTAAATTTTAAAATCCTGATCTGTTGTTTGTGTTTGTTTTTTTATATTTATAAAGTGATTTATAAGTTTATAAGTGGTTTATAATTTGACGGCTGTAAGTGTGTATGTGCTTATCTGCCAACGTGGCTGTTAAGTGGAACTTGAACTGGGATTTTGGTGACGGACGACTTCCAGAATACCACATGATTATTTTATATTTCTCAGAAAACACGTCGGACATTTCTGAGGCTATAAATTTGTCGCTCGCTCGCTCTGTTCGTTTACTCTACAATCAAAACTCCACGCTTCAGTATGATGGGATAGCTCATTTAATTAGATGTTGCCAGCTCTTGCTAGACATCTAAAACCGACGCTTCACAGTTTCTCAGCTGGGCTGCAGACCGCTTTCATGCTTCTCGTCGCCCGCCTGTGGTGAGCTGCCCCTCCTGACAAGTTATTCCATCTTCCCCCCTCTCGTGATTATGAGCAGCCAACCTCAGCGGTGTCACAACTCGTCTCCTCCTCTTCAGAGTGGTTTTGGTGTGTCTTTCACACTTAATCCTGCTCTCTGGTCTCGGCCCTGTGAAGTGACAAACACACTCCGGCTCTGATTTGCCTCTGCTGAATCAACAGTGTGATCTGTGGCTGTGACGTCGCCTCGACCCTTTACATTTTGTTTTTTCAGCTGCGACAGAGCTATGTGAGAGCCTCCGGTGTGACGCCCCTGAGAGATATGACAGCGTAAAGATATGATAGTCGTCCTGAGGTCAGGCGTATCGATGGCGAGCACATGTGGGACTCAATAAGACGTCTGCCACCCTCGATGCTCCTCTTGTACAAGGAGACACCGAAGGACTCGCAGTGAAGTTTGACTGGAATTCCAAACAAGATGGTGTGTCTGTGCTGCCTGCCTGTGAAAACAGATTAAAATCATTCTGACCGGTGCAGCCAGGAATGTGTTGAACCTTGAGCCTCAGAGGGGGGAAACCCGACGGCTCATCACACCTCACAACAAAAAACTCCCAAATGTTCCCTCACAGTGTCGACTGAAACTGATACAAGCCTTCAGTTGTTGTGTTACTGATAAAATGTTTCTCCTGCTTCTCTCAGATGGCAGAAGGTGCATCTTGTTCCTGAGTGATAGGCCTCAGCACACTTCCTTTATCTTATCCTTCAAAAACCTTCAGTTACACTTCAGATACTACAGTGTAAATTCTCCGCACACATTTTGTGTGAACGTTAAACATATAAATTACACTGTGAGTAAATAACTACATTCTCCTACATATCAAGTAATAACAAGGTACAAGCAGACGGCCAGAAGGCTGAGCAGCATGTCCAACCAAAGTCAGCAGGGTTCATCCTCTGGAAAACATGACTGCCTTTATGTGTTGTGCCGATCCATCGTAATGAAAACTTTAGGAAAGGTCAAGGAACAACCATAGTGACTGTGGTTGATCCTCAGGGGAGCGTGAATATCTGCACACAACATCATGGCAGTCGATGCAGTAGTCACAAGAGACACAAGTGTTGACATGCCGGAGGTGCTACATAAAAAACTTGCAGTTACCAAATCTGGTTCATCCTCAGGACCAACGGATACCTGCTCACAACTTAATTGCACTTGTTGAAATATTGTGGTAAAAGTCAAGATGGTCGATTGGACCTTTGCTGAAGGTGGATCGGTCGATGGTGCTTGAGGCAAAAGCAGATAATGACCGAAGTGGCTGTGGTTCATCCTCAGGGGACGACGGATACCTGCACACAATTTTGGTGCCAAAACCATGACAGTTTTAAAAACACACATATTGTGTTGCTGTTTTAAAGCTACAGATAAAGAACATCCTCCTTTGCAGGCTGAGTTATTACAAAGGCCAATAATGTACGTCATATTAATGATAACTGTTTAACATTTGTTTTATTCAGTTTTTTCACTCTGTCTCACATTGGGGGAAAAAAATTCTCCTGAAAAATAGTTTTTTCACTGGGCTTCTTTATTTCACCCTGTCATAACGCAATACAAGTATTTATAGTGTGATTTGTCTTTATTTAACTCAATAATTCCCTTGTTTCTCTTCCTCTTCCTTCTACTTGCAGTACATGTTTGTTCCAGTATAATAACCCATGAAGTACTTTATTGATACCTCACATGTAGTGATTCATTTCATGTGATCTTTCAGTTTATTTAGTGCAAAATGTAAACAGAGAGAAATGTTTTCATGCAGGGTTTTAAACCAGTGAGAGTTGGATTTCCATTTTGCAGCTCAAACTGTATTTATCATGTTTGTATGATCGTGTAATACTGTGAGTGTCAAACTGAGAGTCGGTGTGATCCCAGGACGTGGACGGATACCATCAGGCTGTGATTATTGACAATGACTGCAGAGTTGTTTGGCCAGAAACTCCCAGACCGAGTCACGAGACTTCCCTTCTGTTTTCACTCCATTCAAGTCTCGTTTGACCGACCAAGGAGCACAAATAAGAGGGCAGCGAGGTCCTGGCACCAGTTGTTCCCCTCCTAGTCACAACAGCCTCAAAATAGTCCATTCATACTCGCTCGCTGTCGTGCAAAGCGTGCATGAGTATACAAAAGTTGTTGTGTTGCACCAGGCCTCGTGTCTCTACTGAACCCGGCAACAATAGAAGATGGAGACTGGCAGCAGGAGATGGTGATCGCTCAGACTCATGTCTGGAAATAATGCTAAGTGTGTCTCTGCTGTGCAGAATGTGTGACTGACTGGTGTGAGTCTGGTTCAGCTGTTAGCCTCCCAGTAAAGGTTAAGACACAGATTTAGAGAGAATGTGACATGTAGACTGTCTAAATGTTCGTGTGATGCTGTGTGAACAACTGCTTTACAGACTGAGGGGTAATCAGAGACGGCAGCATGTTCAGTTGTAATCACTGAATAAAGAATTGTTGAAGAAAATAATGTGGAGATCAATAATTCAGATAACAGTTTATCAACCACTTTTTATTTTATTCTTTTTTTTCTGCCCCATCAAGCTGTCGGTGGTTTGTAGAACCAAACCTGCCATGCTAACGCTTGCTAACGTTAAAGTTGCTAACACTAGCTTACGAACATTAGCATTAGCATTGGGGAGATAATGATAATCTATTTGTTGATTGCAGTTCATTTAGTTTTATTTAACTGAATCTGAAATGTAACTAGTAACTAAAGTTACAAAAAACTGCTCTTCACCTTCAAGATCTTTAAATTAAAGTGTTT
>OMLP01025732.1:0-10924 GCA_900302685.1 Spondyliosoma cantharus | reverse complement strand
TCTCTGTGTGTTCACGGCGGAACAGTGGCTCACCGTCCGCGAACAACCGAGACCATTTCATACCGTCTGCTTGGCCGTGAACATGCGAAGGAGACGGTCTCCCATGCGTGTTCATGGCGGAACAGTAGCAGTAACAACTTTGAAGTTGTTCACAGACGGTGAGCTAGCTGCAGCTCCGGCAGCTAGCTAGCTCACCGTCCGCGAACAACTTCTCATCCTCCACATATTCACGGCCAAGCAGACGGTATGAAATGGTCTCGGTTGTTCGCAGATGGCGAGCCACTGTTCTGCCGTGAACACGCAGAGAGAACGGTATGAAATAGTCTGTTCACAGCCAGTGAGCTACGTTAATTAATTAGCATGTTGTGCTAGATGAACAGGAGTAACTTGGCTGTCAAACGACTTCTGTGTTGGTATACATGTAACTACGTGTGTAGTGTTAGCTGCGAGCCGGAGACAGGGGTTACCTGCCGTGCTACTATCAGTTATATGCAGGCATGGACACAGAAAAGTTGCTTCGCAAATGTGTATTTATCTAATGTGAAATGAGGGATTTGCATGGGTTTGCTCGGATTATGATTTGACAGATTTTGCCTTATCAAATGGATTTTTTAGTCATCATTTCTGTCTACATAGCATTATGTAACATGAGAAAACGGACATATAATTTATTACTTCGTTCCATACTCTCCATGCTGCGTGGCTACTCGCGGAGTTTTGCTAGAAGCCACACAGTGAAATGTTAGAAAAAATAATGCAAGAAATATGATCAGCTTGTCACCAAGCTCTGCTAAGGCCTAAAAACAACCCATTAATTTGAATCTGGTGTGTTGGGGAAGGATACGTTGGGGAAATGTATCTTACTTGTGAGATATCTGAAATAAACTAAGTAAGAGATACCAGTTGTCTTTGAGGGATTTATACTTTATAAAGAAGGTTCAACAACCATACAGAGTGGTATACAGTCTGCAGAAAGATGTGCGATGAGAGACAGCTGAGAACCCTGTTTGTAGGGAGAAAGGAATGCCCTGTGTCTTTCTCACGCCTGTACCAGGTCTCATTATCTGTCGCTAGAATACAAGAAGGCCAGAGAAGAGATTCTTCAGTGAGCAACCTTCTGACATTCCGCACATAATAACAGTCTCTCATTGTCCAGATAGTACACATACAACATTAAAGGATGTGAGAACACGAAGACCATGTAAAACATACCAATGATCTAAGAGAAATATAATTTTCCATTACAGCTAAAACATCTGAAACGTGCAGGGGGCACCAGGACCAGGACTGACAAAACGCTGTTCTACATGAATTATCATCTGGTGACATTTCCGAAGATTTAACTTGCGTTTTTTGTCTGGATCATACTGTTTTAGGTAGGGTTGTCGTGTATGTAACAGCATGAGCATATTGAACACTTTTGGCATTTTTCTCATTTTTGCAGTTCAAGAAAACACCAAAATGTCCCCAGAGTTGGAGTTTGACTAACACATTAGGAATGTGCAGTTAGCTAGTCTGCCACAGCTCCTGGCTTTAGCTGCCATTTTACCATTGCCATCTTTTGCCTCTTGTCTTTAATCACTGCTGCATTAGTTCAAATTGACAGGAGTAGAAACAACACCATTATCAATGGGGGCATCAACTGCTTGCACAGCTAGCTAGTTTCTAGTGGTGGAAAATGGACAACTAGCGTGGCAGCTGAAAAGACTATTGAAAGCCAACTGACAAAACGGACGACTGCATTTCTGATTGGTTAATGTCAAAAATGTTAGCTGCTTCTAGCAACCACAACTGAAGCTTCAGTGTCAACTGTAAATGACAAATAATACCCAAATTGTTGGCATCTCCCAAAACAAAACGATTGTCGCGCAGAACAGCAACACGCATACCAGACCATTGTCATATGGTTGCAGTTTGGTTAGGTTCAGGAAAGCATTGTGGTTTTGCTTAAAATCACTTTTTTACTTTTGTTACTTCTGTTACATACCTCTGTAAGCTAAGTAACTTACATTCCGCTATGTATGTGAGGTCACTTCATTACGTTAGTGATTTAAAATAACTCACTGTTGAATTCCAGGTGTCAGACTGGACATGAATAACGGTCTCCTGAATCAAAGTCCTGTGCACATGTAACCCAACCGTCCATCTCCATCCTCCTCCCTATACAGACTTTTCATCTTTATACCACGTCTCTGTAATAATGGAGCTATAATAATTATGACAGCCACTAGAGGTCCCCACCTAATAAGAAATGCAAATATATGTCATAATAAGCTGCTTTAATTTTTCGACCTGTTTCGTTTCTCTGGTGCTCCAATTTGTGTGTATTGTGTACTGTGTATTCAGTGTGTTTCCTTTTTTGGTAATGAAGAGCTTGAGAGACAAATGTGACATTATTTGATCTGACACTTCTAATTTTGCAGATCATTGAATGAGTGTGCAAGGACATGTTCGTGAAATTCACATTGTGTCTGCAAATCTCTCCATGCGCATGAATAAAGAAGCTTATTTTGTTAGACAGATGTTAGATAACAGAAAATTACAGGATAACGTTATGTTCTGATGATATTTTTCTGTCTTTCTTTTCTCTTTTTTTTTCAATGCCATCAAAGGTAAATTGTAATTCAACCCTTAGATACATATAGATACATAAATTAACTGGTTGATCTGTAATTTTCAGTAGAATTTTATTTCAGCATATACATACACATGTCATCATTTTCGCGGAACATCAGAATGACCTGTATGCTATTTCTAAGGAAATATATAGAAACTTTATCGTGAACCACACCTCAGCTGCTTTTATCATCACCAGCCACTTACACAGCAAGACAATGTCACATTTGATAAAGTAACCCCTTAAAAGGTATTTTAATTACTAAATTGATAGCTTTTGTCCAAAGCAACTTACAGTAATTCATACATGCATTCATACACTGATGGGGGTGGCTGCCATGCAAGGTGCTGACCAGCACATCAGGACCAGTTTTGGGGTTCAGTATCTTGCCCAAGAACTCTTCAACATGCAGACCACGGGAATTGAACCAGCGATCTTTGGATAACAAGATGCTGAGCCACGGACGCGCCTTATCACCTTATTCTCCTTATAATGCTTGGTAAATAATTTCATCATACATCTACCTTTAATGCAAACTTGTGTAGGAATTTTCTTTGCTTGTGTTATTTGGCGATAATTGCAAAGTGGCAAATGAAACGACTCTGGGTGAAGAGCAGCAGATGAATGTGACAGTGATGTTCTGTGGCTGCACCTTGATTCATGCTGTACGAGCACAGAAGTCTCTGGCCTGCCTTGCATCTGTCCGCCCACCCACCCGGCCTTCCCTCCCCGGTGCTGGGTGCTGTCCAGGGCTGTACGTGACTCTCTGCCAGCTGGCAGCTGCCTGTCGCTCAGGGTAGAATCTCTACTTGCAGATGGACTCCACCTACAACTGAACACACACACAATTAATCATAAACACCAAAATGTGCCTGCTACACTGTAGAATGATAAATCACACTCCAGCAATTGAGAAGCCATTGTTATTGTTATTGTATTATTTGATCATTCTGAAAGACATTTGCACAGGAAATAGAGATAATTGGATCAAAGCAGTTGAAGCAAATTGCTTTATTCTCTCTATTTCTTTCCATTTGCAGTTGAATATATATTCAGGCTGTGGTGCATACTCTGTTTACTCTGGTTAAATGTACTGTAAATGGGACAGACTGTACTTTGTGTTCTGCTTCAAAACATAAAGCAATATGTCATTCCTTCTTGCCTTCTTACTTTTTGTCCCAAACCTTTTTCAAGCTTTACTTCAAGCTTCATGGTCTGGTAACTGCACGCATGCATGTGCAAGCAAACACAAATGTAAGTAATGAATGAATAATTTAATGAATAACCAGGGAAATTTAAACAAGACTAATTGTCTACATCCATAAACTACTGTGTGGGGTTGTACTGCTTAAACAATTCAATGATCAAACAAACTGAAAGACATGAAAGAAATGTGGAACTGTTGTATATTGTTGATGGCAGCTGAACATCAATCAGGTGTAAGGCAAAGACTAAAGAGCTGTAATAAATTAGAGAATGGAAACATGTTTGTGTTTTAAAAAAGACACTCAAGGGAAGCAGAGTAATACAACTCTGTTGTTGTACCTGTGGAAGTGGACCCTTTAATGTTTTGCTTACTCTGCCTTTGTTAGCAACCGGCCTTGACTTATTTATGCTGGCCACATCAGAGGCTTGGACTTTAATTGAATAAAGCTTGATCTCTATAAACAGATTCCACATATGAATGCAGAATCTGTATTTATTGTATAAGACTGCAGTATCGTAAGAGTATTGGTTTCTGTTTGTAGTCCAAGTCGTATTCTGAGTAGTATTGACCAACGGTCAGGCAGGCTTTGGTAGCATGCAGGTATGCATTCCATGTAGCGAGTAAAAAAGGTACAATGCATTGGCCAAAATGCAAACCCAGAACCCAATTGGCTATCATCGGATGACAATTTGTATTTGCATCCACATGCAGGTACTGTATCTGTTCAGAGAGGTAGGTCATCTCTGAACTCCAACCCCATTCTCAACCCAATCGCCAGAAGAACTTACAGCAAAGAACATTTCTGCAAACCCCATATACGTGTTTTTTGTTCAGTTTTTATTGTCACAACACTTATTATTGACACTGCTTAGACATGTCAATGATGTGGGTAGTTTTAGGCACTTGTTAGGGTTAGAAAATCATCATTGAGTGTCTTAAAACACACGGTTTTGTTGCCACAATCATGGCTGCAAATTGTGCCGAGGTCTTCTATTACAAAATATCATGTGGTGTCTCACTTACAAATATTGGAACTTCACTATCATCCCCGCCACCTCCCAATGTGAATGTCAGGTTAGAAACATATAATGCGACTGTGATATGACATATTATGTATAAATGTCAATATGGTACATAGGCTACGCCATACTGTCCGCCTATGACATTGCTAATTGCACTGTAAACACTCCAGTGTTTGGAAGAAGTGGCCCAGATATCTGTTGTCTTGATAGCAACTTGCTACACTGGAAGCCCCAAATATTGGGCATTGCCTGCAGAGGCTCAATTGTCATCAGATTATAGCTGATGGGGTTCAGGAATTACCAAAATCTTTACTAAAAAAATTATCTGAGTGACGGTCAACATAGGCACAGTGTTGAATTTAGCTTAATGTTAATGTCAACATGCTAATGGTAAGCATGGAATGTTTACCACCAATAGTCATCACCTGTGTTTAGTGTGTTAGGATGCTAACATTGACTAATTAGCATTAAACACAAACTATACAAACAGGTATTTAGTCAAAAACAAAATATTGGTCAATTGGTTAAGTTTTGACCTGATGATGGCGCTGGAGTGAGGGTGTCGCCGCAGTCATTTGGATTCATCCTCTGGAGACCTTGAATATGGTTAATGGACTGTATTTATATGCCACTTGTCTAGTCTTAGCTATGACTGAAAGTGCTTTACACCACAAGTCAGCATTCACCCGTTCACACATATATCCATACGCTGGTGGCAGAGGCTACCATGCAAGGTGCCATCTGCTCATTGGAGGCAATAACCATTCATGTACACTCACACACTGATGGAAGACCCACCGGGAGCAATGTGGGGTTCAGCATCTATCTCCCAAGGAGACTTTGACATGTTGAGTGTGGGAGGCTGAGGATCGAACCACATCGATCCTCTGATTCGTCAATGACCGCTCTACCTCATCAGCAACAGCCACCATGATATTTTCTTACATTTTTTCTTCCATGCTTGCATGTTATTTTACAGATTAGGCACAGAGTCAAAAAATAAGCATCAGTTCCCAGCGACCAAATAAGAGAGGACGGAAGGTTGAGACATTAGTATACTTACACTCTCCTTGTGTTTCTGTCAGATGAAAGCGGTGAGCAAAGAAATGGACTAAAAGCTCCAGAGTTCAATTAAAGGGATGTTTTTCTTTATGTGTTTTGACTGTTTCACTGAGTTTATTGTGCGTCTGTTGTGTTATGCACCTTGCCCTACACCACATCTCCCATTAGGGACCATTTCTTCTTTTTGTTTTTCCTCAACTATGACGGCACAGCATCGTTTATGTCTCATATAAAAAAAAGGTCTAAAGACTTAAAGATTGCCAGTACAGAACTAAAAACTGTCTGATTTTCAGCCTCCCACAGACTCTTTACTTGTCACAGATTTAGGATGTTAAGCCTGTGGCAGTGGCAGATTATCTTTTATCAGCTATTTGGGATATTTTTCTGCCCTCATTAGGCCTCCACTGTGATTTCTTTCAATGTTGGATCTAGCAGGTTCGGTGGGAGCTTGGGAATACCTCTCAAACAGGTACAGCCATACAAACGGGAGCACATTTGAGAGAGCGCTGCGAGGGGCTTGTTTATTCCTTATATCAGAGAAGACAACTTGTAGTCAGAGATAAACCCCACCTTCAAGACAAGTTCATTAAAGTGTCTAATATAGTGTGTGTGTGTGTGTGTGTGTGTGTGTGTGTGTGAGCGTAGTCTGGCACACACAGATGAGCATGTGATACATGCCGATATTTCACCCTTACGACAGGTTACAATTTGGCACCTGCCAGTGCCAAACACACACACACATACACACACACACACACACACGCACACGCATGCATGCATGCATGCATGCACCTATGTACACACACAGTATTCTATATGCAGAGTGAAAAATGACCCGCAGCCCAGCTGTCAAACATTCCTAGGTGTTGAATCGATGGAGGGGAGCAGAATGGAGCGTTGTTTCTGAAGATAATACGATTTGGGAGCGGCTATTTTTAGAAAGGAGAGGGAGGGAGGCTCGAATGACTGCAGTGCGTTGGACTACGCAAACGTGCACACCTCACCGCCGCACACATGCTGATGGGAAAACTCTGTCTCTCAACTCTCTGACTTAATGTTACTTTCATCATCTTCTCTTTCACTCTCTTTCGCTCATCCCATCATCATTTCTTCTCCTGAATGCACATTAGCACACTCGGATAGAGAGCATGCGGACTGCCCGATTGAAGGTTAGCAAGCTGGTGAAGCTAGGGTGTAGTAAAAAAAAAGGGGCACAGTAAATTAACTGATATTTCTGTTTAATAATGTCTTTTAAAATGATGTTTTTAACAAGAACAAAATTGGGCAAAATGTTTTTACAATTTTGCCTTCATTTTTGATGTTGTGGTTTTGAGGTATTCACTATAATTATAGAGGGTTCTCTATGTGGGTACTTTCAAATGTCCTCTACGTAATGTCCCTCTGTCCCGGCCAAATGGGATGGGAAAAAGAAATGCAAAAAACTGCATCTCACACACTCACACACACACACACACACACACACACACACACACACACACACACACATTCTCATTCTTTATATGCAGGCTTCACATTGCTCGCCTTTTTAATACACTATATCCTTTAGTAAATTGGTCATAAGTATCTCACTTCTGCTCCCTATTCACAAATTCCCTCGCAAAGATATATTTGTTCTGATGTGTGCGGATAATCGCAGTGTTTTAATTGTGTGAATATGTTCCATTCAAAGTCACAGGAAGATATTGCATTAGACAACTTACCACGACATGTCAGTGTGCAGTACGGGGTCTTGTGCAAAACTCCGGCACTCGCAGAGAGACTTCTTATTTATCGAGGGCAAGAAATAAAGGCATCTAAGCTCAAAGCCGTCGACAACCGTCAACATCATAATGAATCCACACATCACAAACTGATGCTGACGATGGCTTATATGGAACGGCATGTTTTGCCCATGATGAAAAAGAGGACTTGTTATTTGTGATAGCCATTCTTTACTGTTGCCGCTACTGTTCACTCGTTACATTGTTTATGTTTTAGAGAAGCGTAAGCTGTTGTTTTTTTCAATACGACAGAACCATGTGAGGCAAAAAGAAAATATGCTGCCGTTCACTTGTTTATTTGTTCCTGTCTGTGTCATATTCTACATATGCATCCCCTAAAAATTGCTGGTATGATGTTGGTATGACTGTCCACATATTGTTTTCAGGTCTATTTTGGCCGAGAATGTCGCACGTGACCGGCTTGTGTTATGAAAAGCAGGCGGTTCGCTGGCTGACATGTAATATTGGCCGTGGCAGGCACCACCATCAGTGTATGAATGTATGTATGAAATACTGTAAATCGCTTTGGACACAAGTGTCTGATAAATGCCCTAACATGTAAAAAGAAATAATCAGATCAATGCAGACAAACAACTGAGGGACAATGTACAACATATTCTATGAAACCATCTGGGGAGCCTGTGTTGTTACCAGCTAAAACCCAAAAATAACAATATCTATTTTATATTTATATAGTTTTGTATGTAAGGAAAATTGCCCGAGGGGTGAAGAGCACGTTCCTGTGTCTGTGTTCAATATTGTACGGTTGTTGCAGGCGCATTATTGAGCAGTGTTCTGCCACTCTTTAAACAACTTGGCTTGTGCTGAGAATCTATTATTGTTGTTATGTTTTTGTTTTATGTGTGCACTCGGTATTGTAGAAATGACCCGAAAGTCATACTTTAGCTCTGATGCCGCATGCTAGTAACTTGCTAGTCACTGTGGTTCTCAAATGAATATAGTGAGGTAAACATACAATTTTTAGCCTTCAAAATGTCACAAATTTAAATTATAAAGTGGCAGAATATGGAAATATTCAAATAAAGTACCAGTGCCTCAAAGAATGTTCTCAAGACAACGCACTTAGCTACATTCCATCACTTTTTCTACTCCACACCATGATGTGCTGTCGAGAGTAAATACAAATCGTAATCTGAGTCAGAAATATTTGAATAATTTTATTTAGTACAGACAAATTATCGGGGAAAATGTTGAATTCACAGCCCAATAAAGTGTACTAAAAACATTATGTTATTGGATAATTAGTGTTCATGCAATGACCCAGTAGCCTATATTATTGTTATACTGGAACAAGGTGGAACTTGTTTTACTACTTTAATACTGCTTGATTGTTTAAAATATCATCATATTTCAGAAGCTCATCATGTATTTTGTATGGAAAATGTACATCTACAAAGTAACTTATTAAAATTGGAGTAAAAATAACAATATTTGCATCTTAAATGCAGTAAAGTAAAACTACAAAGTGAGTTTACAATCCAAATTATTGTTCATGTACCATGTAAAAGTGCTTTAGTAGATCCACCTTTCATTTCCAGCACAAACTGACTGAGATATGAAAGATGGATTACATTTCCAACTCTCTTATGGTGCATTTTGTTTTTAATCTTGGAAAACGAGTGTTCGACTACCACCGGAGGTAATTTTGGGGAGTATCTTCGGGGCATCTCGGGTGCCTTCCTGTCTGTATTCGATGTGTCTGAACATGGTCCTAACACCCAGGATACTTGTTAATGCCAGCTGCCAGCATGTAGACAGAGGGTCTATTCCTCTCAGTAGATCTGGGATGGAGAGACAGAGACAGAGAAACTTCCTCTGAAAGCTGTAAGTCGGGTAGTAAAACACCGGCACAGGCAGATGTCTCCAATTTTGTCCCCGATTTAACAGCCCCTGTGATGGAAATGAGGTCAGTGCAGTCCAGACGCTCTCCGGGACGTCGACACAAGGTAAAGGAAAATGAAAATAAAAAATAAAGCATTACAATTTGCGTTTTTTGATCTCATTTCATTTAAAGTGACATCAGAGAGCGTCTTCAAGGTTGTTACATGACTTACAATGGGTAATAACAAAGTGATCTGGAATAGACTGAGGTTGTAAAATATGGCACATGATTAATTAAGGCTAAAAATTAAGCTTATCTTTTTTAATAGACAGCTAAGCCAATAAGTTTTTTCTAAAGGCTTGTTCAGCTGTAATGAGGAGGGGGCAGCATATTTACTGGAAAATCTATGTTTGGACATGTTGTCCCACTTATACTTGAAAGAGCTCTGTATTTTTTTAGCTTGAAAAAAGAAACGTTAACGAAAAGGAACCATTTCCATCCTTTAGAATTAGACCATTAAAAGAAAAAGTGGTAATGAGAAAAAATGCAGCAGTACCTCCCCTCGAGGCTTCAGAATACCGATTCTGTAGAAAGTTGGAGGCTGCTGATGTCACTGAGGGTGTTGCTTCATTTATATCGTGCAGTTTTCATATCATTCTTAGCTGACAGTTCTCAGAATACACAGTAATTACACTACCAGCAATCAACATTTCAGCCCTGTAAAATGTCTTCTTTACTGATTATCTGATGAGAATCAGCTTTTTTTTTAAGTGTGCAAAAGCTTTAGTGTTTAGCTGACAGGTGCCTTTTGTATGTCTAAATAAATACGATATAGAACAGGTGTAGTCAAATACAAATCTTAAAGGGCCACAAAGATTTTTTTCAATGACTCAAAGGTCCATGTATTGAGGTCGGTCAGGCCACATGCAATAATACTGTAATATTCAAAACAAAATGTCCTTTTCATTCAAAAGGACAACAAAAATACAAACTAAAATAAAATGTCATTTCCATTTTGACATAAATTAAAATATATAGTTGAATATTTCCTCTTTTTGTTTGCCTTCAAACATTGTGTCCATCACTTCAGTCATGCATTATTTTATTATTTCTGCATCTGAGAATGGCTTCTTGTGCTTACCCATAATCCACACCGCTCTAAGTGAGCACTCTGTTGCTTTCTGTTGTTGTGTCATAGATGTGACAAGAATCCTGCTTGCAGCTTGACAATTTCAGTGCATTTATTTTTTGTTGTTCTTACCTCTGAATTTTGAGGAAATGTCTCTTCAAAATTCCTATGCTTCGTCTCATAATGCCGTTTCAAATTGGAAATCTTCATCACAGCTATAGTCTCCCGGCATATTAAGCACATGGGTCTTGTGCTGGTTGGAG
>OMLP01025731.1:2958-13346 GCA_900302685.1 Spondyliosoma cantharus | reverse complement strand
AGCTGTGCAGCCGCTCGCAGTCGTGCAGAGGCGCTGACGGCGAGCTGCAGTGCCACAACAATGAGCATGTGGGGGCCCTTAACTCACGCGCTGGCTGCAAGCCTCTGGATCTGACTACCTGGATATCCATCACAGTGCAGTGACAGGTGTGTGGGTGGTGTGCAGTCATTTCTAATTAGAGCTATATTACTGTCAGGGAAGCAATATTAGAAACTTTCTCTGTGTGCTGTACCGCCTGTATCACTGTGGTTGGATGTGAGGGGAGAGGATCAACCCGTGATTGGATGTATTGTATCGTATATCGCCTCTCTCAATGACAGCAAGGGCTGTAAGGGAGTTCTTGGGGATATCCCATTGTTAGGTGGGAGAGGAGTCTGTATGATGTGCTGTGGAGGACATCCATCACCAGGAGCCCCAATACGGCTGACACCATGCCTGTCGCCTCTGGGTGCCGTGCCGCCCTCGGAAACTTCCCTTTGCTATCCAGATTGAATGAGCATGGTGCGTTTGAACTCACTTGTAAATTCAGTAAACACACTGAGAGCAGTGGTTCTCTGATGTACCCCCACTGGCATTCAGATGAACTCAAGGACCCCTTCATCAGCAGCACCCCTCACACTCCAAATGTGTTCACTTCAAATTATTTTTAAGGTAGATGTTAAGCAACACCACAAAAAGTGGATACAGTTACTTTAGCTTAGTCAAGTAAACATTCTTACTGCAAGCTGGGTCCTTCGACAACTTCTCCACTTCTTTCAGCTGATTATTTTAAAGTTTCTTCTTGAGTCTCATCTCTAACTCATCGCTGCCATCCACCAACCTACAGCGTCAGTATATGATTTAGTTTTATACATTATTTTAAGCCCGTTCAACCATAAAAGTCCTTTTAGGGACTCTTGCCACTCAGCAGCCGTCTTTGCAAAGCTCCCAGTTTTTTTGGGCCATTGATTTTAATAGAACTAGATAGTGGATGCAAAGATGGCGCCCATGCAGTCCAATGAGAATCACCATGCCAAAAAAATGTACCTAGCTTTCCGGGTTATGCGGCTCACTGAATATGTGTAGTCGCGTTTCTCTCGCTGGCCCAGCCTACAAAATCCCGAAACACTTGTACAATTGGAAACCAAATTGTGGAATAATTTCTCAAAGTGTCTTCTTTGCATGCTCAAAAATGTGGAGAATTATACTATAAAGATGCAAAACTAAGAAAAAAAAAGCATTTGTTTGCATTGTACATGTCCGACAATGAAGGTGCCTTTGCTTTCACGAGAGTCTTAGCTGATTATAGAAATTCCTAACAAGAGATTTTTGCTTGAAAAGTGTGTCTTCGTCAGAAAATTAACGCTCCAAGACAGACAAACAGACACGGAAGCTTAAAGCTCAATCAGTCAATCACAAGCGTTTCTTAGTGACTGGCAGGTCAGGGCCGCTGTGTGCACGTCTTCCTTTACAATAGCAGAATGGAAAATCTTTGGTAGAGTGAAGGCAATAAGACCAAAGCCCATTTATTTTAAATAACAGAGCCGCAGTACAACACCAGATAATGAATGTAATTACATTCAAGCAAGTTGGCGTCCGTGACCTTGGTGGTCTCTGAAATTTTGTCAAAAGAGGCAGAAATAGATTAAGGTTTTTTGTGTGGGCAAATCCCTATCTCTTTATTACTGCTCTTTCAATATGAAGCTCTGCTCCTGGAGTGACCTTGTGTTAGTTACACTACCGCTGAGAAGTTTGGGATCACCTGTTTTTCTTCTTTCCTTCTATAACGGTAACAATATAAATCAAAGACTATATGTGTGTTTTTTAAAGAACATTTTTGATTAGTAAACCTGCAGTTAACGTTAGCTTTTTATAATCCTTATTGAACCTGATCTCATTTAAATATGCAAAGATTTTGATGCTCAGCTTTCAATTTATTTTACCGATAACTGCTGATCTTTTATATTCTCGCTCAACTGTTATTTTGTCTCTTTTTGCCCTTTCAGTTGTTATTCTGGTTGAACCGTTGCACTGTATTTTGTATTTTGTTCAACACATCTAACATCTACTTCTAACGGGGACTTTCTAAAAACCTAAAAACATGAAATACTACTCCAAAATATAGAGAGATCCTTTCAGCCACCGAGTTCAAACATTGAAACTCCGGTGTACACGAGTCTCATTACAGCTCACTTAAACTGTTTGCACTTTGGATGATCCACATTCATGGGAAGTGGTCATATGAACAGGAAAGTGGGGATGTGATTCTGCCCCAAACAGGGAACTGAGCATTGTCTGCAACCATTTTCACCATTCACGGGAGTCAGTTAAGCAGATTGAATGAAACTGTTTACCAGTGCAGAGCCTGAAGCAAAGGGCAGCTAAGCAGCCGTTTTAAAGTAAATTACCTGGGCTGTGGGAATGCTGCAGAAATCTGCCAAAAACCAAGTAACAAGGCCGACATGCACAACACAGAATAGACTTAAGAAGAGCAGGCATGGTACCCTGTGTAAGCAATTAACCTCAGTGACACTGAATCCCAGTGCTGAACTTCTTCAAAGACCAGCTAAGCTATCAGATAGAGGGAGAGTCCTTGTTGCTCTCAGCTCTGTTAACTAATACGTTCTCGTGGTTCGACTTCCTGAAGTGAAAGGAGACAGAAAATTACTATTCATATCTAAGAGTACAATTTTAAATGGATGTGGTAACTTCTATAATCCCACTAACTAAGAACATTTATGCCTGAACTATCTAGAAGGTATAATGGCTGCTAGAACATAATGACTAACTTTGCTGCACTCGTTTTCTTTTTTTTTTGGTGAAGCTGCACAAATGTCTTAAATTATCTCAAATCATACTCTATGAATACTGTCATAGTTCATTTTACTTTAGTGCATATAGCAAAGAAATGATCCATGAGTTGACACGTTGAAGTTGTAATCCACAACATTTTGTCGGCATCAGCAAGTGAAGTTAGATACAACAGGAAGCTCTCCTTGAGCAGCTCTTTCTTTAGAATTACAACAAAAGAGGAACTGGTGTATCTGTTTATAGAGCAGCCAAACAAACTGAAGATGCATCAATAAAAGTCAGTCATTAATAATCATCACTGCAAATTGTTTTCCACATGACAAAAGCCAGAGTTGCTTCTCTTGACTGTTCAACTACTCCTTTGCAGGATTGTCATAAACAATGGTGTTCCCTTCACAATAAAAGCCACCCTGTTTTTCACCAGTATGATGCTCTAATTGAACTAGCAGCAGTAAGAAATGTTTAGATTGCATTGGCAGTAGCTTCATACTGCTCAGACATGGTGGCAGCAGAGTGAACTTTGTAACTGTGTCTCATCGATGTCAGCCTCAAACAGTGATGGATTATACATGAAGCTTTGTTACCAAAACTCAACGTTTAGTTATTTCAATTGACTATTCGAATGATTATCAAGTCACATCACATATGAAACTTCAGTTATGTGTGTAACTTTAAGAGTAAATAGTTTCCCTGTGGTATCACTGTTCCAGCTGCTATTGCAAAGGCAGCATTAGCAACATGGCTACCGCTAACTGCCTGGCCACTGTGTTAAGCAAAAAACAACTGCACAGATCCCAATTTGACCAATAAACTCTGATCTCAGTACTATGAAAAGACAGAGTGAAACACTGTATGAGTAAGCAGGTTATGTTACTTTATTTGTCATCTAGGAGGAAGAATGCCAGTTTAACTGTCCTGTTGGTAACGGTGAACAGACACAACACAGGAGCTCTCCATCGAGGGGATGCCTGTCCGTTCGGTCTTGTTTTACCTCGGTTCCTTTCACTCTCACTCTTCACCATCTTTTCCTCCTCCATCATCGGGGTTCCTTTTCTTTTTGCAATATAGAGTTTCAAGTTATTCAAGTTGTTCAACAGTTACCTGCTAGTGACTACAATGCCTCCTCCTCCTCCTATTCTGGTTGTGCAATGGCAGACGTGCTTCCTTTGTGCCGTAATTACACTTTCATTTTTGTGGGAACGGTGGCAGAGCGAATAGCATAGTGAAAGCAAGGTCTACAGGGACATGTAGATGGTGTCATTTTTCTACTACCATGGCACTGTGCCATCAGTATATGCTTCAGAATAAGTAAAAGCAATAATGTTGTCTATTTCCAGTTAAAGTAACACAACTTACATATTAATTTAAACTCAAACCACAATGTTTTCCTAAACCTAACCAAACTGCGACCATGCCGTGAAGGTCCGCTACGCCTGTCACTGGTACTGTAAACTGTTTATTCAGATGACCTTTACAGTTGTTTTGGTATGAGGATGTGCTGCTACTGAAGAGTAATCGAGAATGTAAATACTGCAAAAATCAAAACGATCAAGATTAGCATTAAAAACAGGGTTTTTTCAGGTCTCTCTTAACAATTGAACTGAAAATGCAACAATTACAAACAAGAGGGCACAAACAACACCATACCTGGATGTAATTCATATCACTATTCACGATCTGTGGTGTCGCTGCTTTGTTCACATAAAAGCTAACACACTGAGTGTACTCTTGGCCTTTCACTTTAAAGCATTTTCCTCTTAAGTGGAGCACTTCTCTTAAATGTATTCCAGTTTGCATGTTAGCTCTCAGTGAGCTTTGTCTGAGGTTGCAACCTTTAAGAATGCGACAAAAAAAGCCCTCAACCTTCTACTTACTGCATGGCGGTAGTGCAAGAAGCAACTGACCGGCTCTTCAGGTTCAGGGTCAACACATGAAAACATACTATAAATTTCATCACACATCTGGTTACATAATAGGATCTCCAATTACGAGAGAAACAGTTAAGATGCCTGGCTGTTGTGGAAAATACTTTTGTAATGTCGTCCGACCCCACTGGGTTTCCCTTTCTGTTTGAGAATTTCCAGATGCCCTGTGATTAATTTGTTCCAGTTTGCAGAAAACATTCAGTCAGCAATACTTTGAATCCACTGGAAAATGTTTCACATCAGAGCTTTCTTGGAAAACACTTAGTGGCACTAAAACTCAAAACTGCTGTCTCTCAGTAACAATGATGGCGGGCTCACTGGGTGATGTTTGCACACACACTCGTGAAGTCTTATCATGTGTGCAAACAGGGACTGGGTAAATCTGTGGGACAGCTCAGGCTGAGACACATCAGACAAGGAAAAAGGCACAATGGTGACCCAGTGTTGTGACATTAATGCGATTCTAAAGCCCTCCATGCAAAACGAGACATTAATTGAACGTCTGTGGAGTTTATCAACATCATTGCGTATTCAAATAGGCAGCGATTAGTTCTCTGTGCAGGGAAGCCAGGCAAGTGCAGAGGACAAAGGCTCACTGCTGGGCTGCAATTTGTGGGCCAATGGTGTGACTGGGGTTGGTTAGACAGAGAGATAGCAGGTCGTGAAATCAGGAAGTAGACCGGTGACGATAACAGCTGTGGGTGAGTTCCTGCACATTACTAAAAGGAATTAATGATATCTAGACAAACAGTTTGAATGAGGCAAATCAGCCGGCGGAAGAGATGGATCTCGCCAATACAAATGTCGGCATTGTTCCACAGAATATGTAAAGTCTCAGTCGAGATAAGGGGGCTGCTGATCGCCTACTTTGATACATGGCAGAAAACTTTATTGGATGGCAATCAGCGTGGTGTGCAAAATGTATTCCTGCAATTCCTGGCAAAGGGATTAATAGATGTTTGCATATTATTATACAGATTCAACACACAGTAAGTTTCCTCAGGCACCTGTTATACCTGTAAGATGTTCAGCATCAGATGTAATTCACTGCCAGGGGGCGTTCCAATCTATTTCACACTTACAAAACAGAACATGTGGGAAATAGAAAATATACATAATGTAAAATGAGTTTCACCGAGTTAAGGCTCGGAACTATGATAACGTGGTTTAAATAATTAGCATTACTTATTAAAGAAATGTATTAATCGTAGCATTTCTTCTGTTAGTTTGAGAAGACCAACATGCATCTAATGTGTTAAAACTAAATTAAATTAGTTAAATGCAATTAAGATATTAATAAATGTTATTGTATACCAGCTAATAGGTTCAGTGAGTAAAAATAAGACTGAATTAGTCTGAACAATTAATAAAGAATACACATTTTAAGCAGGATTACATTTTTTAAATATCTTAAAAATGTAACACAATCTGAATTTAAAGGGCAACTCCACCAACTGTACAAATCAAGTTCTCTTTAGTCGTCATAGAGAGAACTAGTCGCTCTCTGAACACGGATGAATCCCGTCTTTTGTGACTTAAAAAGTCTGATAAAGTCTAAAGAAATTAAATTACCCTGATGATGTCATAGTGACGTCAACAGGGTAATCTGGTTTAGATTTGAAGACCACAAATATTTAGAGAAACAAACCTGTGTTACAAATTGGGAGCTTCAAGTTTGAAAAACATGGTAATTAACCTGGCGGTGAGGGTCTAAATAAACAGCGTGTTGAGTTGGATTATGGGAAATGTAGGATTCAGTGTTTTTGTGCTTCATCTTCGGAATAAAAGTCAGGATTTGTCAAGCTCTGCGTTTCTCTGTCCCCTATAGGTCTCCCAATCTCGAGATGGAAAACAGGGGGTTAACAAGGGTTTAAAAGGCTGCCAATACGACATGGCACGTTAAAGAGGAAGGACAGTATGGGAATACAGTCAAAAAACAAATTCATAGTTAATTATGATCATTCTTTTTCTCTTACAGATTCCTAGACTGACTGACTTGAAGGCTAACTTGAGTTTCCCTCTTCCTCCCTGGGATATGACATTTCTCTTCAGAGACTCAACTCTCACGTTCATTCTCTAATCGTACAGAGGCGTATGACCCTGAGGATGGGAATAAAAGAAGAAGAAATTACTTTCATTAAGAAATTCAGATTTCCCCCATCCTTTTGATCTTGTGCCAGAAGAACATTTATGCTGATGAAATGCATAAATAAAGTTCTTAAATTATCCCGTTCCTCTTTAGCGCATGTATCAGAGTTGGAGAACTTCCAGACAAGACAACTACAATCACAGTGAGTGCCTCTGAAAAGGGATGATTTAAGAGATGGCCTGCCACTGGTTTAAACGTCATGTGGCTCAACTTCCAGACTTTACTGGTAAAGTGTGTATCAAGCCATTTCTTGAAAGTGATGTGGAGGGACATTAAGTACGAGTTAATATGTGATGGGTGTGGAGAATCATCACCGTCAGTGTTAATGTAAGATGATGATGATTATTACAAGATGTTTTTTAAAAAAGCACATCTGGATTTATTTTAATGCTAATGGTCATCATTATTTGTCATCCCCTGTCCAGAAAACCTCTCACTCATATTTACTAGCAAGCTACCAGCTGCATTGGTACTGATGACAATCATCTCTTTTCGTGCCTTATCTCTAATGCGTAAAGAGGAATGCTTTACGTGGGAACATAACTGCCTGCCATTTGTTTTAGGGTGGCTTCTATCTGCCTCAGGGAGCCCATAAAAACAACAACAGAGTTTCTTCTTCACTGATTCACTACAATCTTAAAAACATTTTTTTTTTCTTGTCAAAAGCTAGTAATTTGGCCTCAATGCAGGTGTTTTATAACAGTAGTGGATAATGTAGCCTTGTGCTGTTAACGCTAAGCAGTGATGAGGAGCTGGCTGCAGAGGTCTGGTAAGTTTTCTTCATTTCAATGCCATACCTCCATGTTGGGTTAGGCCGATTAAAAACATAGTAAAAAAGGTTTGATATAAGGCCTAAGACCAGACAGGAGTGGTTATACCAAATTTCACCACTAGATGAAACTCAGTCTCTCCTGAGAATATCATAATGTGAAGTGTAGAAGCACTACAGTCCATCAGGGCAACTGCAACACATTGTATTTTCATTTTGCACAACAACAATTCAAGTCAATGAGCTCCTGTGTGCAAAACTCTCATCCCTGGCACATCATAATAAGACATAAGCACAGCAACACCCATAGACCCATAAACAGACTTTTACATATGAAATCCGCGGATCATAATATTTTCCTTCCTGACTTTATATGGACCTAATACAAGTTTGAAAGCTTTTACAAATTTAATGCTATAATCACAATCACTCATTTCGAAATGTGAACGAAAACGAAAGTTAAAGCTACGACTAAAGTTTCCCCTGTAATGGCCGGTTGGACTGCACAGTGACTTCCCATCTCAGCTTCAAGGAATGACCCTCAAATGTCCCCATGATATTGCTGAGTATAAGAAACCAGGACCCTATTGTCATATCCAGAAACTGGACTGAGGAAGAAACTGAATCATATTCTAACGAAACTGAATAAGTGAAACACTTCTGCAAAATGATTTCCTTGTGGTCGTGCAAGATGACGTGTCTTTCCTGACAATATTGTGCAAGTAAATACTTTCATGTGTGTTGTGCAACAGGGCAGCAAGAAAAACAGGTCACAGTTTGGTAAAAAAGAAATAAAAGCACCCCAAATCAAAAATAACTTCTGGGATCTCTCGGTGTCAGTCATTGCTTCAGTCTGGTCAACTTCTGATCAGAAGAGTGATTTAAAAAAGGAAAATGAGGAAACAGACGAGACCCAATCTTTTTTAGGATCTAATCCACAAAGAGAATTAACACCATGTTACATTCTAACATGAATTTGACATCCTTTAATAACTAACCGCATTTAAACCATATCTGACTGCTTATCAGCTGAAACTCCAGATAGTTCAGCTCACTGATTGACGTTCAAGTGAAAACATTGTAATCATCATCTAATTCAGCGAGGAAGAGATATCTGAAATTCCTCTATTATAAAGACAATGAATGCAGCTCTGATTCATTATTCAGGGAAAACTAATTAATAACCCATCAGGTTGTCCTGGACTAAAAATCTTGTGTTAACTACTTATGACTATCACTAAGGTTAAATTTGGAGATATGCTCATTTATGGAACAGTTGCAACATTTGGCTTTGATACCACTATTGACACCAGGCAAAAATAAAACAGGACATTTCAGGACAGGACACAGAATTACTTATTTCTTTTTGTTGTACTAGCTAACGTTGCAAAAGCTAGCTAGCAAACGTAAACGCTGCTAACGCTAGCTGGCTAAACATGACGCAGTATGCTGGTCACATACTGTAGAACTCCTGTTTTCCCCCACAAACCGCCAACTACCGTGTTATACTATTGGGTCACAATACCTTTCTACAAGCCCTGTAGATGTATTATTATTTTTTAAATGTCTACATAAAAAATATTATCAATATGACCTTTAAAAAAATCCAAGCTCACTGGTTTGATTGTTTTTAGCATATTCCATGCCTTTGTTCTTCTATTTACAAGAAGCAACTTTCAGATAAAAGAAATACTGAGACAATTTCATTTGGTGACCAAAAACAAAACAAAGGCAAAGAAAAAGAGGAAATGAAGATGTGTGTGGTGAGTGCCAACTCGTCAGGCGATGATAAAATGAAATGTGGTCACCTGAAGTGGAAACCAAAACCATTCCAGGCAACATTGTGACCATCGCTGATATAATAAAGTGCCCTATTGAAACATGGACACACAAATAACCAGTCTGAGCCAAAAACAGAAAGTGAGGCAGGTGGAGAGGAGTGACAAAAAAAGTTACTTACAATATAGCAAGGCTCACAGTATGCCTTTTTCTCCACAGCGAAGAAAGGCTTGCCGCGCAGCTTGGTGCTGCAGGTCATGCAGACGAAGCAGTCGACATGGAAGACCTGGTCCATGGCAGTGCAGCCTGTGCCTTCACCCACTACGTTCTCTCCACAGCTGGCACAGCGCCCTGGGGAGAGGAAGAGGAGGGGAGGCCGAGAGCAGATCCATCAGAAATCCACAAGATATTTAAGGTCAGATAACATTCATCAGGAAACCAACAGTCACACTGAAAACACTATAAAGATTCAAATGATTCAGTCGTTTATAGTGTTCTGCAGGAGAGCTGTACTGTTAGACTCTGCTCCAAGCACTGGCAGACACTCTGATGATAGTAAATAGCTTGACCTGATAGGAACCATCCTGCAGTTTAAGGACAGTGAGACAGCACCTCAAACCAAGCCAGGTCAAAACACATAAGCCTTAACCAACACGGACATTTCTCCTTTCAAGGCCAAAGATCACATATCAAATATCCTATTCTATCCTTACTATTTTGTTTTTTGAAAAGTCTCATGATACAAAGAGACCAGCAAAGTGGTAGTATCATATTAAAGGTGCGTTTTGTAGTTATGCCCAAGCAAACTAAATAAACTCTCTGTTTTCATGACTGAATAAACCCCTAATGAATAAATAAATCTGGTCATCACAGAGGGTACTGTAAAGGTCCAGTGTGGAGGATTTAGTGGCAGAACGGAACATAATATTCACATTTATTTTTTCATTGTGTGTGTTCGCAGTGTGCAATCATCTGA
>OMLP01025726.1:15208-38024 GCA_900302685.1 Spondyliosoma cantharus | reverse complement strand
CACACACACACACATACACACACACACACATACACACACACACACACACGCACGCATGCACACACGTATACACACACACACACACACACACACACACACACACAGTGTTCATAGCAGTGCAGATCTTGTTCTGAACAGTGAAAAGCCTATGAGGATGTTATTAATGTTATTAAATATGTTTTAAAAAGGCTACTAGCTTATACTACTATATTACTTTTAGGATCATATCATTTGAAACACAGTAGTACTAATGAAATCCACATGCAGGTCATACGGCTGTCTGGTTGCATCAACGCCAGTGTGAAGTCGTGTAGTGCAGCTTAAACCTGCATGCTTGTTGTATTTACTGTACATACAAAGTTAAAAAAAAGATTTTTGTTCAGTTTGGTTTTTAACAAATATGCTTGACCTCTGTCACCACTTAGGATAGAGTGGACCAAAGTTTGACTCTTCTACATCTTCAATGGAGATCGACGCTTACGTAGAAAGTTTAACAAACTATCGGTATCGATGAACTTGGTCCATTCATGGCCGATGGCACCGTACTCTCCAGCAGTCATGCATGGACATACACTGCCTGGCCAAAAACAAAGTCACCACCTGGATTCAACAGGGCAAACAGGTAAGAGTCTTCCATTGGATAATACTGCAGTGATTAATATGTTTTAGCTGGCAACGAGTTATTTAACCCCAACTGATGCAGTGAGTAGCTTCTCATTTCTTAAACAACCATGTCTGAAGACATATCCTGTGGTCGTGGAAAAGATTTCAGAAGGGTCGAATTATTGGCATGCATCAAGTAAAGAAAACAACTAAGGAGATTGCTGAAACTACTAAAATTGAGTTAACTGTCCAAAACATTATTCAAAACTGGAAGGATAGTGGGGAACCATCGTCTTGCAGGTGGAAATGTGGTCGGAAAAAAATCTTGAATGATCGTGATCGGCGATCACCTAAACGTGTAGGGAAACGAAATGGTAAAAAATCCCTAGTAGAGCTCACGGCTATGTTTAATAGTCAAAGTAAGAGCGTTTCCACATTGGGACTAAACAGCTGTGTAGCCATAAGAAAACCACTTATAAGTGAGGCTAACGGGAAAAAAGGCCTCAATTTGCTAGGCAGCGTAGAGACTGGACTCTGGAGCAATGGAAGAAGGTCATGTGGTCTGATGAGTCCAGATTGACCCTGTTCCAGAGTGATGGGCACATCAGGGTAGGAAGAGAGGCAGATGAAGTGATGCACCCATCATGCCTAGTGCCTATTGTACAAGCCTGTGGGGGCAGTGCTATGATCTGGGGTTGATTCAGTTGGTCAGGTCTAGGTTCAGCATTGTTATCTGCCCAAAAAATGTTGTCAGCTAAATATACTGAATGACCAGGTTTTTCCATCAATGGACTTTTTCTTCCCTGATGGCACGGGCATATTCCAAGATGACAATGCTAGGATTCATCGGGCTCAAATTGTGAAAGAGTGATTCAATGAGCATGAGACATCATTTTCACACATGGACTGGCCACCACAGAGTCCAGACCTGAACCCCACTGAGAATCTTTGGGATGTGCTGGAGAAGACGTCAGGCAGCGGCCTGCATCCTCATGATCAGTACATGAGATTGGCAAAAAATAAATGCAACTCTGGACGGAGATAAATGTTGTGACATTGCATAAGCTTATCAAACGATGCCACAGCAAATGCGTGTCATAATCAAAGCCAAAAACAGTCCAACAGTATTCTGTGAGTATGTTAGCTTTTTCTTGGCCAGGCAGTGTATATCAGAGTTTTGTTATTAAAAAAACAACTATATTTCAACCTCTAGTCCTCAATGATCCTCAATAAAATAAATAGTCAGTAATTGACATTATTGTGATAATGTGTTGTTTTTAGAATCAATATGTTATCAATAAATTGGTGAGTCAGCGAAGGCAGCAGGTAAAAGGTTTGTTACCTCGTGACCAGGAGGTTCTTGTCTTTGAGGAACAAGGCCTCCGTTATGACGTCTTTGTGGCCTCTCAGCCTGTACAACCCACACTCATTGATGATGTCCCACACGATCACGTCTGTGTCCTAAAGGGGGGAGGAAAATGTAATAACATGGGCAACAAACCAGTAGCCCTTAATCCAGAATTTGACTGATTTTATCAACAGATACAAATAAAGGATTCCCTCAACCCACTTTATATTCGACTGATTGTAACACTTAACACTCCATCCATGTGTACAATTCTAAACAATGTGAAAATCACCTTAACAAAAATCATTAAAAACCGTTCTTGACTTACCTTGGAACCAGTGACGAGCCGAGCTCCGAGCTTGTCATAACGTATGATGCTGACAGCAGACTTGTGGCCATTGAAAGAGACGTTGCTCTCTCCATTCAGCAAGCTAAAGATTCTCACAGCACCATCTTCGTATCCCACAGCGATATGGATGCCATCGGGTGAAGGGCAGAGGAAGGTCACCTCGTGTTTCTGCCCCTTCAGGATCAGGACCTGGACAGAGAGACGGTGGCTGGTTGAAATCTAAAAACGTTGGAGATGGAAGACGTTTCCTGGACCTTTGCTCCACTGCTGTTGCATCTCCTTCACAATCTCACCTTCTCTCCCTTTCGGACATCCCAGATGAACACCTGTTCACATGCAGCCACAGCAACGTAGCGCCCCTTCTCTCCCCCCCTGAGGGTCACATAGGCAATGTTGGCTTTCTGGCTGCCGATGACTCCAAACACTGCGCTGGCGGCATAGCGCAGGTACTGCTT
This sequence comes from Spondyliosoma cantharus, assembly GCA_900302685.1. Lineage (NCBI taxonomy): Eukaryota > Metazoa > Chordata > Actinopteri > Spariformes > Sparidae > Spondyliosoma > Spondyliosoma cantharus. The sequence goes on along the minus strand of OMLP01025726.1, from coordinate 35,269 downwards.
GGTCAACCCCATGACCAGCAGCTTAAAGTGATGGTGATAACTGTTTCACAAAAACACATGAGAGACTCTGATTGATCACATGCAAGGGGGGGGGGGAAGAAATACATTGCAGTGACATGAAAAAACTTCAAGTCCAAGCTATACTGGAGCACATTCAGACCAAGTTGGGACTGTCAGGGGCATTGTCATATGAGAACAGGGACCTGAAGTGCAAATACTAATGGCCAAAGTCTATGTAATCATTACAGAAACAAAACCACGCTCTTTTATTCATGATATTTTTGCAAATATATTGTACAACTAATGTAGTTACAAAGCATGTATCTGTGCATTGCGATTCATATTTCTATTCTGATCAATAATGATGCTTTACATCATAATGTAATAAATCCACCCAGAACATCCAAGCATAAGGCACTAAACATTACATTAATGACATGCTATATGACATCATTAGTGTAATCATAAAGCATACCTTAAAACGGTTTATAATGTGTCTCTGATGGTCCAGAGTGAGTCTGATTGTTTGAATTTGTTTCGGTGTGTATTCTCCCCCGTTGGTGTCACTTTGATGTCCCTATATGAGTCCCGGTGGTTTACTGTACCTAGCGTATGTTTGTCTTGATTTTAAATATGCGCAATTAACCTATAACTTTACTTTTTATACATTTCTAGCGAGGTATAGCACGCTGGTCCGCACAGTTAGCGGAGCGCTTGTTTTGGTACTACATAATCACCCGCGTGGTCGGGGTTTAGCGGTTCAGCCTTGATAATTAACTCAACACGCGACAAACCCCGTCCGCCTAGCAACCACTGTACAACGAATCGAGTACACCTAACCACAGCACACCGGTTGTTCATGAACCCACGTGGTGAAGTTACTGGATAAATGTAGCTCCTGAAATCTGATATAGCTTTAACGCATGGCCGTACAAGTTTTAAATCAAGTTAACATGTATTTCTTCAAAGTAAAGTGTTTTGTGGTTGGTTAGTTTCTCCTCTTACCTCTGAAATGCGGCTGCTAGCTAAACTTGTGTTGTGTTTCCTGTGCAGCTGTTTCAGACACCACCAGTCGATCACACATCGATACAAACACTACATGAAAAATAATCTTGCTGTCACCACGTATCACCAGCCTGTCCGTAAAATTATAATACACTGTTACAAAAAAGTATTTAGAACTAGTGGGAAATCACAGCTGTGTGTTGTGAGTGACAGCTTGTGTCTGTCTTTTCCTGCTCGATCGGTTTTTTTATCTGTTGCTTTTGTCTACGCTCCCTGAAGAAGCACAACACGCTTGATAAGATACTTTATTGAGTTGTCTCGGTTATGAGAAAACAAACTCCAGAATAATATTAGTTGCAGCCAGCCATTTCGATTATTTTATTAGTGGTCAGAAATGTTGGTCAGTGGTTTTGCAGTTCAAAACTATGAAGTGACTTCTCTCAGTACCCCAAATAGCTACAGCGGAAGTGTTTGTCTGTACTTGGTCAGCTGATTTGGAATCGACAGACTGGTGCGTCAAGATGAACAGAAATAACAGGAACCGTGCCGGACGTTGGTTTAAATGCTCAAACAAAATAAAAGCGTTACAACTCTGGTAGATTAAAAGTCTATCAAATGAAATTTGCTATACTGTGGTCCTACATTTGTGGTATATGCTACCTTTAAAGAACAATAATGATAATCGTATAACAGTTCCCTTTGCACAAAGAAACAGCTACCCATGATGCTGGTTATAATTCATACACAAACTAGTTAAATAACATTGGAAATAAATAAATACAACAATTAATCATCATCTACCCCTCCATCCTTACGGTTAAAAGAGTCTCTTCCCGCTTTCCCAGACATTTACAACAGAGTGAGAGAAAAAAATAATTTATCTGGAAATGGATTAATAAAGTTATTATTCTGTTTCTTCTAAACAAAAGTCCATCCCATCCCCATGTAAGAAATGCATTTATCTGAAGATAACGAAAATTAAAATGTGCTTCTGTTTCTTTAAAAGCGTAGTGTATTGGGCTGCCTGTCTAAAACTTTGAAAATCAATATTTTAAGGCCTCGGAGGTTTATTTTGAAAGTCCTGACCGGATGGTGTTGTGTTGGCGGCGCTACCATGACGCTGCAGCAATACGAACCTAGCATACTGGCTAACTGTGTAGTTAAACCTGGTTATTTTAATTTTTGACGGCTTTTGTGACTACTTTGCGCGCTATTATGAGAAGAAAGGAGGGACGACAACACCTCTTGTCACTGTAAACTGTCGTGTCAACCTTCATTAATTTTTTGTTATTTTTCTGGTGTGGACATCACCTCTGTCCGGAGGAAATACAACTGGCTAGGTGGGTAACTGCTGGTTTTGTGGTTGAGAGACGCTGGCTGGCCAAAATACCAACGGAATTGTTTATATAGAAAGTATTTCTCTTAGAGGCTGTCATAAATGTGTTTAAGAGGTAAATGGAGTTCAGTTGTCACGTGGAAATGTTTTTTTGTTTTTTTTGTTTTTTTTACAGAAACGTGACCGTTTGTTCGGACCACTTTGTCATAGTCCCCCAGTGTTTTGGTTAATTAAATGAGATGCAGCTGTTTTGGAGCCCTGCCTTCAGATATGATGCAGTGACACAGAGGTGACTATGTCACAGGAATATCCTGGTTGTCATTTCACAACCAGTATAAGCATACCAGCAAACAAACCCAGATGTTTGAGGAAAGCATCGTGTTTTCGTCATCTTAAAGACTAACTAGCAATTATATTCACTGTTGATGAATATGTCCTTTACCCCTATTGGAATGACCCAAAGCTCAATGATAGTCAGTCTGATGTGAAGCAGAGAAAAGCAAGAAATCTTCACCTTTGAGAAACCGGCAGTAGTAAATGTCAGGCATTTTTGCTTGATTGAATTTAACAGACAAATTGTTTTAGCACTTTTTTTGTCCAGTCAACAAAGATGTACAGAGAAAAGCAGCAGATTCTCTCATTTAGCAGCTGGGAAGTTTGTTTGTTTTACCTGATCAATAACTTACTCAAAATTGGTCATGAGGTGTTGAGTAATATTCTCTAAAGTAAGTAAAAGAACCAGTTGTCATGTAACTGTGAAATCATGTGTGAGTCATGAACAGAGGCTGCTGTCATGCTAGTTTTATGAGACCTGGAGCTCATCTTCTCTAACCTGCTGATAATGTTATCACATGCAGGGTTCTTAGTAGATTTGCTGCTTGAAATCAGTAAAGGTTTATCTGGCGGCAGTCAGACTGAAGATAGCCCTAGAAGTACTGTAGTTTGATCAGTGCTGGGTTTTTTCGTAGACTGACAGTACTGATGTTTTCATGTTTATCACAATGAAGTTGCTGTTAACCAGTGTTTCATGCTGATCTGAAGCAGATCTGAGCAATTTCATGCCGACAAAGACAAATATTCAGTGGTTCCTCGGATCTTTCTCCTCTGAGCAACATTTTAAAACTTGAGACTTGAAACTGTGGCACACAACAACAGTCAGAGAAACTGAAGTTGCAGCCATTTTTGCTGTCATTTAGTCATTTAAGCCTTCTATCAAGCAAAAAAATGTAACATACACATATAGGTTCCAAATTCCCTATATGTATAGTATTTTATATTGATTATATATTGGAGCCAATATTCCTTGTTGTCATTTAACAACCAGTATAAGCAAACAAACTAAAAACAAACCCAGATGTTTGAGGAAAGCATTGTGTTTTCCTCATCTTAAAGACTGATTAACAATTATATTCATTGTCGATGAATCCGTCTGTTAATCCGATTGAAATGACCCAAAGCTCAATGATAGTCAGTCTGATGTGAAGCAGAGAAAAGCAGGAAATCTTCATTTTTTAGTAGATTTACTGCTTGAAAATGTCAGGCATTTTTGCTTGATTGAATTTAACGGTTGGGCTGATTTAATATATTGTCCGAATAGTTGCTAATTCATTTTCTTTGGCAGACAAATTGTTTTAGCACTTTTTTTGTCCAACCAACAAAGATGTACAGAGAAAAGCAGCAGCATTCTGCCATTTAGCAGCTGTTAATCAGTATTTCATGCTGATCTGTAGCAGATTTGAGCAATTTCATGTTGACAAAGACAAATATTCAGTGGTTCCTCAGACTTTTCTTCTTTGAACGACATTTTAAAACTTGAGACATGAAACTGTGGCACACAACAACAGTCAGAGAAAGTAAATCTGCAGCCATTTTTTGCTGTAACTTAGTAATTTAAAAAAAAATTAAACATATACACAGATGTTCCAAATTCTCAATATTTAATAGTATTGTATATTGATTATATATTGGATACTGGATTTAAGACTGTTTTTAGACAAAACAAGCAATCTGAAGATGTTGGTGTGGGCTTGAGGAACTGATTTTCTGGTAATATAATGGACAAAGAAATCAGTTTATCTACAATTGTCTTTAACAAAATTTACACCAAGTTGATTTTGATTAGCGAAATAAGAAGCAGAATCTGCAGTTGTCCCTAGTATTTCTTGTCTCGGCCTTTGCCTATTTGCACACACGCTTTAATGCTTTAAAGTACATCATCTAGTGATTCTTCCTTTTCTCTTTTTGTTTCAGTTTATTCCTAATTGTCTGTTGAATTATTGTTATGATATTTAAATAAATAATTTCAATTTGACCTTATTACCTTAGTTTGATACATTCTAAAATGGCATGGTGGTTATAGCACACTTGATGTTATTTTAACCAATCTCTGTAAAGAACATTGAAATGGCTTAAAACCAATGACCACTTGCTCTACAAATCAAGACTGAAAAGTTGAGGAATGACATAGCCGTAGGTGCCGATAGGAAAATGTTTAAATTGAAAAATGAATCAAATTGTTTATTTGAAAAATTTGTGACACCCCTAAAATCTATGGATTAATTGAAATTGACAATATTCAGTAGCTACAGCCCTAGATTAATCCACATTAAAACAGACATGGCACTTCATAACATGCAGTTTCATTTTGGGGTTGAGTCTTGAGTCTTTCTAGGGTCAATTATTGTCAATTATTTGAGCTTTATTTAAGTCCTGCGCATACCTGCCAAAACAAAAAAATAACTTCCCAAATCCAGCAATCACAATTGTGATGTTACAAAATGTTTCAGCAATCTCAAATGGCAGCCATGAAGGTTTCTGCAGAATCTAATGGCAACAGCTTTTTACAACAACTTGCAGCAATCTATCCTAAGAGGCAGCAGGAAGCATGCATGGTAAATGGACTGGATTTATGTAGCTCTTGTCTCGTCTTATCAACCATTCAAGAGGCAGAGGCTACCATGCCTCCTGCTCATCAGCAGAGGTAACCATTCACACACACGTCTTCTGGAGCAATTTGGATTACCGTATCTTGCCCAGGGACACTTTGACTATGAGACTATGGGGGCAGGGGATTGAAGTGCCACCCTTCCAATTATTGTACAACCACTCTACCTCCTGAGCAACAAGCAACAGCACAGGTTGCAATCTGAGTCAGGGTCAACAGGGAGTCTGGTAAAAGTGAAAATCATGTAGTGAAGTAGAATTAGACAAAGCAACTTGAGGAAAAAGGGGGTGAAATAAATCTCCTATTCACTAAATGCAAGTAAAATAACTGAACATTAATATGAGTTGACATAGATTGATTCCGGCTTGAAGCTAACACAGATTTTAATTAAAAAGATCCCAATATGTGTCGAACCGGCAGCCGTAAGTGCTTTGATATTTTTGCCTCATGAATAGTTTTAAAGATTAATGGATCAAATTACAGAGCTGAAACTGTTAATTGCTTAATTCATTAGTCCGTCAACAAATAATGAATGTAATCTGCTTTTCTTTGTCATCTCTAATAGAAAATTGAATGTCTTTGTGCTTTGAACTTGTGGTAAAGAATATAACCAAGTACTTGAAGATGTCCCTGTGCTCTCTTAATTATACTCACTGTTCTGTGATCTTTACAGAAAAAATGATGAATTGGCTAACTGAGGAAACACTTGGCAGTAGAGCTACAGTGATTCATCATTTAGTTGCTAAGTAATATATTAATTGACAACTATTTTGTCAATCAATGAATCAGTAATTTGTCTGATTCTGAATTGATTCCAGCTTGTTAAAGGCAAATATGTTTTGGACAAAACAAGACAATTGTGGATGTCATTGTGGTTGTGAATTAACAAATCTTTTCTATTTTGCAAACATTGTTTAAAATTAGTTGACCAAACAACTTAGAGGTAGATTAACTGATAATGAGGCTGTAATCAAAATTATTTTGATTACCTGATGAATTGTTTTAAGAAAATGACTTGACCTCTATTGTTGTGATCCAAGTCTCTATTTCTCTCTCTTTCTCTCTCTTTCTCTCTCTTTTCTCTCTCGCTCTCTCCATCTGTCTCATCTGTTTGCAGTGGGCCTGCTTGTAGATCCACCGTCGGTGTGTAGCAGCAGTAGGGGATGGATCCTCTGGGTGCTCGCTCTCAGTTCATTGACATCCAGACTCTCCCCACTTGGCAGCAGCAGCTGGGTGAGGATGTCGAGCAGACACCCCTGAACCAAAGTGAAAGCCTGCTTGGCCAAGAAGCCTTCCCCTCGCCCTTCCCCATCAGACCAGACATCAACCGCAAGATCATCCTCTTGTGAGTCACACAAATATGTCTTCACACTTGCTGTTGGGTTTTGAGTTTTCCTCTTATGCTTGGAAAGGGATGGATGAAGGCAGACTGTAGAAAGGGTCATAAATTGTTTAAAAATTCTGAGCGACAAACACTATTCTCCTGTAGATCAATTGTCGCACATGAGACTGAGCATGTCCCTTTAGATTTCAGTGCTGCTTATGAGGCCTGCCCAATACTTTTCTTCATCATCATAATGTTTTTAAATTTAGCATCATTGATTGATTGAATTATTTCTGCTCCATTTGTGCTTACCTGCTGATGTTTAGGGCCTTTTGTTTGATCCTTTCCTCCATCTTGCAGAATCATGGGATCCTTACACAAGAAGTGTGAACTGAACTGACTTTAGTTGGCACTGGTACAGATCAAAATTAAACCCATGCAGTTCACACACTTCAGATGGTCGTGCAATCATGCTTTTTAATGGGAATTTAATGTGTAAACAAACAAATCAATGTCCTAATCAATGGAAAATTTGATTTGCACCCATCACACTTTTCATTTAAGTGTGAAATGGTCATTTAATGGGAGAAGTGAGCATTATTGTTGCCCTGAAAATTATCTTTCCAAACCTATTGTATACTCATGTTTACCTCAGTTTGTATTCGCTCATTAGACATCACATCCAGCTGTTGCTTTGAACCACTTTGCGGCAAAGGGAACAGTAAAATCTAATATACTGTGACTCTGGCTCTTGAATTCCATATTGCTTTCTATTAATCGGTAAAGTACAATTAAAGGTTATTCTGGTTTTGTGCTTGTTGGAATTGCTGAGGATCAAAGTGGAGTGGAATCTTTTCCTTCAGCCCAGTGAGGAAGCTATCCTCCAAATATCTCAGGTTTTCAGTAGTTCTTTATAGTCCATTCTCGAAGCCTAATGTTTACAAAAAATATCTCATGGTAGGGTCATGCTCTTTTAAAAAGAAAATCATTGTCTGCCCATTTGTTATCCTGAATTCTATTTATGGAAATGTTGGTTTATAGAATCAGAAATCTAAGTTCCTTTATTCAAACATTGCTTTGTGTTTTAATAAAGGGATAAATTCAACCAGGCTAGACATTAATGTCTCTGATTACCGGTAGATAGAGTTAGTTTGCAGTTTTGTTATTCTAACTAGCTCAATAGAGTTTAGATACATTCAGAGTGACCCCATGTCTGGTGACAGGTTGCTGAGTAGTTAAAACGAAGACAGAAGCAGGAGAAGCTGAGACATAGACGTGCTTATGACAGTCTTTATTGTTACACTACACATGCATGTGTTTTGGTCATCCCTGTCAGTTAATAGTATTTTCAGATGTGACTCATCGGGTATTCATAGCAGTTTTGAATCGGTAGTGTGAACGCTCTCTGTGTCTCGCCATGTGCTTGCACGGACCAGTTCAGAGTCCAGATCCCCTCATAAATCTTTTGTGTAGGAACACATGACCAACTGCAGCCTGACTTGGCAGCAGCCTCTCTATAAGAGCCTTGTTGTTGTAGCAGCCCTCCCCTGCTCTGTCATCAGGAGTGAGCACATTCCTGCTGCACTAACATGACCAGAGCTTCAATAAAATCTGACCTGCAAACACTGGTATCTTTTAACTGGAGATTATTGTAGATTATTGCATTTGAATACAAAAAAGAAAAATCACAAAAATAAATATTATAACTTTATGAAACTGAACATTTTTTTTTTGTTTTTTTTTTACCTCTTTCTTGGTAATAATTTTCCTGCTCCTCACATTTACCTTTCAAGAGTTCCTAGCCCCAAGGATGAGAATCATGATTCTAGAGAAAGATGGTAGAAAACTGAAGCAGGATTGAGATTCCATGATTTCCATGCAACCCAACTAAAATGTCGCACTAACTTACTTAAATGTGACTGACAGTGACCACCAACATGAAAATTTGACAGGCTTTTATTGTCTTCCAGATAAACCTATGCTTTTCATAATACTGGACAATATAAATTGAAGCAAGCAAATAGTCATACAGTTGGATACATAATCGTTAAATTTAATATCATTCCTCAATGTTTTGGGGTTTTTTGGCTTTTGACATTTGAGACATTTACGAAGGTTTATTTTTAGTTCACGCCAACAGTAAATGAGCTTCATTAAACAGATATTTTGGATAATCTGAGCACAAAAGACAGAGTGACATGCAATAAGTCAATCAGATAAGCAAAGTTGGGATCCTAGTGCCATTTTGCATCTAAACAATGCAATACAATATATTGTAAACAATTGTAGAATTTTACAAAAGCTACTGGGGCAACCCCAACCAGACGTTTCGGGTTTCCTGTGTTGTTCGCTGTGCTGTTAACTTCTTCTTAACTCTTCTGACTGCTTACACTTGACCATTGTGGGCTGCTGATTTGAGCTCTTGCAACCAAAGCACCGCCGCACTGAGTCACCTCCTTTTTTGTAACCAACTCAGCAGAGCAGAGCTGGCACAACATTACTTTCACTTTCAGACCTTCTTCTTGCTGCATTAGTCATCACATGAACATGTCACATTTTTTTTATCACATTAAAAATGATGCCACTATTATCATGAACAGTTTCATATGGCACACCCCTAACTGTCACTCATACACATTCATGCAAAGAAGTTTGTTTCTATGATAAATGGTGGAGGGGGAGACTGTAAAGTTTGTGTTGATGTAACCCTGCCCATAAAAATCTGCTTATCTGGGAAAACACTTGTTAGCATTTTTCTTCACGAGCAATATTTGTAACCTAAAGAATCAGACATTCTCAGATACTGTCATCAAGCTGTGTGTCTGAGTAAGGGGCCGTCCAGAAGAAAATGCTCTTTACTGTAAACGCACATGTATTGCATCGTTTTGGCCGACTGTCCACATGGATCCTGTAAACGCAGCGCCTGAAAGCGCACTTTTTCAAAACCAGGTCTCAGGGTGGAAAAATCCGAAAACGCAGCCCTCCCATTCTCATGTGGACGACGAATCTGCATACTTTCCGAAACGATGACACCATCAGCCCACCGCTCGACCTCTAGCCTTCGACCTCTGATCCCCGCTACGTATCATAACAACAACAACAATGGTGGACTACATTCGTGTGTTCTTGTTTCTTGCATCTTACTCGCCTTGTAGTCGAGTGTGAGTCGCAGCCGCAGTTCGGCCTTATTATCGATCCACACAAACGATTCTGGTTTCCTTGCACTAGCCATTTTCATCTTCTTCTTCTTGTGTTCAGATTCTCCGTCTGTCTGTTTGTAAACGGCGCGCAAGCTTTATGCATGTTTATGCGCTCCGTCTCTTCTTCTCTATTTTTGGTGAATTTGAAGCGCTACCTAGAGGCCTGGAATATGAACTACAGCGTTTTGAGTCATTTTCAGTGGATGCATGTGTAAGCAAATATTCTTGAAACGGTGCCAAGGAAGACGGAGGAAAAAAAGATTGTTTTGGTACGTGTGGATAGCCCCTACGAGTTAGTTTAGTTTATGGCAGCCTGGTTTGTTTTGGATTGTGCCTCATCTTTTATTAACCTAACAGGGATGATGTTAAAAAAAGCCTCTTGCTTCTCGATCTTTGAGGCTAAACTTGTCCTGTGACCAGTTTCTTTCAACACAAGCAGTTCCTCATTATTCTTTCCAAACACATCCTGCAGGGCTTCACAATGGAGAAATTACTTTACTGAAGCAATCAAATAAGCTTTTTACTTTGGCTAAATGGCTCAGTCTTCAAGGTTGTTTGGATAAATATGTGTCAAAAATAGATGTATGAAACTGATTTAGATTACTAGAGAAACACTGAATAGAACAAGTCAAGAGTGTATACCAGTATAACATGAGGTCAACCAGACAAAATGGTACCAAACAAAACAAACAAACAAAAACATACCAAACACAAAATATTGGTGCCTGTTTGAGATTCATGCAAGATTTTGAGTGAAATAAAATCTAAAAGATAGTTGTAATTTGTAGCCAGACACCATGAATGACATATCATATCATATTCACTTCTACGTTTTTAGAAGAGTAACTTTTTTTCTTTCCACAACAGCACTGGTGACGTGGCCCTGCTGAATTGCACCTCAATCGTGAACACCAGCAACGAGTCGCTTAATGACAAGAACCCAGTGTCTGACAGCATCCATCAGCTGGCCGGGCCCGAGCTGCGGGACGAGCTGCTCAAACTCAAAGGTGGGTTGAGGGAAAAACTGCAAAGTTGAGCAGTAACTTCAGCAAAAAAGTTTGAATTAAGTTTCCCTCCTCAGTGATGTTGCAGGCCCATGTCTGGAGGCAGAAGGCATAAATGTCAGTCGGAGAACAGATGATATGAATCTGAATTCTCTGATTGTTTTACACAGACATAACCAGGCACATGATGATCAGCTGAAATTAATATAAAGGTTCATAATATTGCTGATCTACAACAACTCCTCAGCTGCTCTCGCAAAGATAGACAATATAAAACCCTGAGATATATCTGGAAAATACATTTTTCTAAAACTCTACCAGTGAAACATCAGTAACACTTTGGAAGAGAGCATATTTATTTATGTTTTTGTTTATTTATTAATTGCCATTAAATATGCTTCAAAACTAACAGTGTCTTTAGTAAGGTGTCTAGCCACCACAGGGTGCCAGAACAGCTTCATTCCTCTTGGCATAGATTGTCTCTGGACTGGGCACCCCAGTAACTCAGTTAGTACAGCGAGCTCCCCATGTACTGAGGCTGTGTCTTTGCCGCAGCAGCCCAGGGTTTGAATCCTCTGTGGCTATTTTGTCGCATGTCACCCCCTCTCTATTGTCCAATTCCCTATCAGTGTTGAGCTGTCCTTTCAAATAAAGCAATGAAAGTCCAAAATAATAATAATGAAAAAAGATTGCACAAGTTTGAACGAACACTGTCTTTCCAAAATATATTCCATTATTTTGTGATTTTGATAATGGACAGAACACCCATTGTGAAGAGTCCAAAGTGATTGTACATCTTTATCATTTCATACTATACAAACTATTCAGTGACTCTGATAAAGCCTGATAAGGACCCCTTCATTTGAAACAGGTTTATGCTGGCAGGCAAATGTAAAATATGCAGAGCAGGGGACCAGGATTGAAGAACGTTTCTCTAGATAAAAATTCTACGTGTTTTGGAAAGAGATGTTGCTGTTGTAAATTTTATTGTTTGTGAGCACCAGGGGTGCACAATTAATCACAAAATAATTGAGACCGCAATATAGCTGAGTGCAATATCCAAATTGCGAGAAGCTGCAGTTATTTGATGAAGGTAAATGTGTACGAAACAGCATTATAATGTGGTACTGTAGTGCTGCACAGATGTCTTGGCCTACAGAACTTGTTCTCCAGATGTAAGAAAACAAATGTCACATCATCATTATTTGAATAGTTTTTCAGTGAAAATGAAAATTATAAAGCAAAAGTGATCATTCCATTATTAATCATACGACAATGGCAAGATCTGTTACAATAATGTCAATGTGATGTTTTTTTTCTACCACATCATGCAGCCCTGGTGAGCGCCAATGTCATGTCATTCAAAGTGTTATTAGTGTAGTGACATGCTGCAAGTCTTAAAGGCAAATATTTGAAAAGCTTTGCACTCGAAGCTGAAAATATCTCTATGGCTGGATACCAGATATGCTCTTGTTATCTGAATAACTTGAACCTTTTAAGGCTCCCATACATGAAAATTCAACTTTGAAAAGAAATACACATCTGGATTTTTTTTTTGCTAATACAGCAATTGAAGAAGCTTTAATGCACAAATAGATCAGTCACCCACCTTTGCAGCCATAAGCCTTTTTTAATGCTAACATTTTTTCTGCCTCAACTTCATACTAAATGGTAAATGAGTTTGCTTTGCATTTTTGTGTGCAGGATGTCGGACAGGAGAAGCGAAGCTAACCAAAGGCTTCAACCTGGCAGCAAGGTTTATCATCCACACAGTGGGACCAAAATACAAAGCCAAGTACAGGACGGCGGCAGAGAGCTCGCTGTACAGCTGCTACAGGAACATCATGCAGCTGGCTGCGTAAGAACCATCAAATCGACAAGTCATTCAATAAGACATGAAGCCTGTCAGCCCCTCAGTTGCTCTTAAACCAGGTTAATCTGGTGAAGCAACATGTTATATAAATGAAATGTATTCATTTCTCTTAGAGTAGAGCTGTCAAGACAGATGATGACAGATTTTTTCTTATTTATTCTTCTATCCTCTCCGTATTTCATTTCTTTTTGTTTGCTAAATATTGGGCCTCATGCAAGAAGCGATATACAAATTCTCTCTTAATTTTATTTTTATCCACAATTATCTCTTATTTTGTTAGTACCCATTGATTTCTGGGATTCACCAATGTTTTATTATTTTTGCTCTTCTCTTTGGTAAGAGAACATTGAAGTAGAGTGGTCAATTGATTGTAATTAAGACTATAAAAACCCTGGGATGATTGCATGCGTTCAGCAGCTGAATCATGACTTGCCTACTGCTACTAGATGCTTTGGCAAACTAGGCCTTATGTTTGATAAGACAGATGAATGGCTGCAGATTGCCACGAGCACTGCTTATGGATTTGTGCATCAACCTGGAGCCTCAATTTAAGCAAAACACACGCCGGTCAAATTCCATGCATCCACACCTCCAAGTACGCTGAGAGTTTTGGCCACAGGATCATTTCATATGGGAGACAGTGAAAAGTGATAGAAAATCTAAGAATTTTAAGAGAATGTTGCTGCATGAGGTCCAGTGTTTGTGCCTGACGGGTGCAAATAGACAGTGATTTCATGAAAACAATTCTGAGCTTCCCAGTTCTTCTCAAAAACTCTCTGATTCACACATTGGCGACAGGAAGCAAAAAGCACACATATATGAGTCAAAAAGCAAAATCATGTAAAATGTTTGGTTTATTTAACATTTTATGAATTTAACATTATATTTTTTGTAAGGTAGACCATAAATCTAGAATAAGCTAACATATATAAAATGAAAATGATTTTTTAATGAAAGGTACTTCTGTCATTTGCTATGCAAACCATCTGTAAATGTGGTGTATGGTACATGAGATTGTTTTTCTTGTTTCCACAGAGAGCAGTCAATGGCATCTGTTGGCTTCTGTGTGGTGAGCACGACCAAAAGAGGTTACCCATTGGAGGACGCTACACACATTGCTCTCAGTAAGACATTAACAACATCACACACAGCTTTTTATCATTGCGATACAGAGGTACACATCTTACTATTCAGAATTAAATCCCTTTATCCTATCATATTTCATCCTTTTCTACATACTTACAGATAATTGTCCTGAAAACTAAGTAACGGCACTAACTTTGGTCACACAAAGACACACACATTGATCCACCCCTGTGGATAAGCTTGCAGCCAGGATCATACAAAAACACAAAACACCTAATTACTGGCCGTCAGTACGACATACAACTTGTGGCTGTATATAATATATACGCACCAAATTAGGTCAACAAATTATACAGGCAGACAGGCTAATTTAATTTTAACACACTACAATTCTTCATGTCTGTTGGCATTCAATTTAATGTTCATGTTCCATTAAGCTCAATCGATGTCCTGATGAGATCAAATAAAACAGCTATGTTGCAGATGCATCCAAATATATTACATATCCAATGGGATTAACTAGCAGTGGTGGGGATGCATCAGGAGTACTTACATATTCACCAACTAGCCACAACATTAAAACCACTGACAGGTGAAGTGCATATTATTCATTGTTTTCTTTTCTGTTGCAACTGTTTCCAGTGCATTCGTAACATGAAACATGACATCAGTGATGTACAGCATGACACTTGAGATTAAAAATATCACAGACAGTCTGCCTTGCCTGCAGAAAGTAGGAATGGGGTCAATAGGCAATTTAGGGGGCTTTAAGGGGCTGTTTCCTCAAAATCCAACTGCAACACAAACCAAAAACCTCTCTAAAACAGCTTTAACAAAAACTGAATTTTATGTTTTAGATAGTTTACCAAATACACACACACAAGTTAATACATATGGGTTTGTTACTTTTCATTTTTCAAAAGTTTTTGTTCTGGTCATATGAGCAAGATTAGTCAATATCTTGATCAACTGAAAAAACTGAAACACATTTTGACAATGAATAAATTGTTTAGGCCACTTAAAAATCATAAATGCAACATTCAATGGCACTTTTTTTATGATAATGTTGCATTATGTGAAAAAAATCTTGTTTTTGGACTGTTCCCCAGGAATAACAAGCCATTTGGAGAATTTGTTTACACAGGGTATTTCGCCATTTATAATTGTAGTAATTCAATCAAAATTCCTAATTCCTTTAATTGTTAAAGAGGTCATAATATGCTTTTTAAGTTTTTGCCTTTCCCTTATTGTTTTACGTTGCATTTTTGTGCATGCCAAAGGTCTGCAAAGTGAAAAAGCTCAAAGTCTACTCCAAAGGGAGTTATTCTCTCCCACAGAAAACACTAATCCTGCACTGCCTGAAACACCTGGTTTAGAGACAAGCCTTTACCGCTGTAATGTGTGTCACTGTGTAACAGGTGTTAAATAAATATATTTTCTTACATATTTATTCTAAAATGTATACACTCCAGTCAGTCAGCAGACATACAGTTGCTACTGCTGTAGCTGTGGTATTTTAGATCATACTACCTTTGTTCGACATGACCCACTCTACTCTGCCTCTGATTGGCTACATCCTGCCTGTTAAGTAATGTGGTAGTGCAACTCTAACTAAAGATTGAGAAGAGGCGAGATGTCTCACTCTGTAGCTAAATTAGAGTTCAAGACACAGTGTGAAAAGGGAGGCTGCAGTAATGCACCATATGAGAAAAATAATGTGAATTTTTTGAAAGTAAAGTAAACCTATTCTACTAGGACCCCTGTTAAGATATTGAACCCGAAAATTAGGAGAATATGACCTCTTTAAGTCAATGGCATATGTAAAGTGCGTGTGCGTCTGTGTTCCCATGTTTATAGGAACAGTGCGCAGGTTCCTGGAGAATCATGGAAACAGCTTGGAGGCCGTGGTGTTCACAGTGTCAGACACAGAGGAGGTTTGTATGACTTCAATCTGTGACAGTTCCCTCTAACTGCATTTAGCAACAGTTTCATCAGGATAACGTTTAGGTCCTATTTTGTGTGTGTGTGTGCTTTTAGTATGTATACAAGAAGTTACTGCCTCTGTACTACCCTCGCTCTGAAGAAGAGGAGAAGGCTTGCCTGCCTCTCATCCCAGCTGACATCGGCAACTCTGAGGGTGAACCTGTCGTCCCAGAGAGACAGATCCGCATCGCCGAGAAACCCGGCAACCTGGAAGGTAGACAGTTTAAACAAGTCTTTTGTGATGTGACTAAATGTTTCCCGGCATAAGAAAAGACAAATAATGTGGTTCACTTTTATGTCAGCAATCTATTTATTAGGGTAGACTTTTTTTTCTTTTTTCAATCAGTTATTTAATTATTGAGTCTTGTTTCTTCTCATCTTGTGCCAATAAAGAATAGTCCAAGATCAACTGATGTACTTTTATTGGCCATAAGACTCAGCTAAATAAACACACACAGGCATAATTTAATTTTTGATTAATTTCCATGTCTCTCCTCACTCATCACATGCTGAGGAAACGGAGGCATTTGTTTTTTCCCTCCAGTTTAATTTGGATCTCAGACAGATGAGGGCTTTCATCTTATTTTGAGGAACTTCAAAGTTAACTGAGGTGTCAACTGCACATAAAAGAGAGAGCAGTCATTTTGATAGATAAAAAAAATAGTGTGACCTTCTTGAATTGTATTTGTTTTCAATATTAAAAAAACATTTGAAACTAAATAAAACTAGAGTGCTGACCAGCTGTTCACTCACACAAGTAGTGAGTCAGTCAAACATTTGGCTACCATTTAATCTGCCCGACAGTTAACTTCAAATTAAATTCCAGTCTCCTCATTTCAAGGACATTTTTATGACTGGACACCAGTAATTACCTCAGCTGGAGGCATTGTGTTTTCATCTATTCATCCATCTGTCCATCCTTCCCAGACTTTTGAACGTGATATGTCAAAAACACATTGAGGGAATAAATCTGAATAAAAAGTGAGTAGAAAGTTCTGCTGACTTACAAAGTATTTATCAGAATATAAGGGTGAGCAGTCCATTTCAGTCTTATTTAGGGTGATTTCAGACATGAAATAAATCATTTATATCCATTAAGTTGAATTGTATTGTATGTTTGATAGTTTTACCTATACATGCTAAATCGATATAGAAAATTCTAAAAGTGGGACATCAGGCATGATGATGCCTTCTTATTTCAGATTCAAAAGACAAACTGCTTTTGGTCCAGCGTTCTTATGAGCCTTTTGCCTTATGTGCTCGTTTGCAGTAGGTATTCCCTGTTGTAATATTTAATTTTTACTTGCTGCCTTACCGCATGCACACATTTGGTTTGTGCCTTGTTCAAAGGTTATGTAACACCACTGTTCCTACATTGGCAAGTTCACATACATTAGTCAAATATAAGTGATCACAGGATCAAATGTTAGACTGATTTTATGAATAGTTTCATCATCTTGAGATTATTACACAGCAGTCAGCCAAAAATCTAGCTAAGGAGACGATAACATTGATGTAGTAGTTTGTAATTAGCGGGGCATTGAGTAATCTATGTGAATGAAAACATTTGGTTTGTGTTTTTAATGATTTCATGAACTTACTTGTGCTGAGCAAATTTGAGAAAAATAATAAATTTTGCAGGCAGACGTCAAGTTCATACCGCACTTACGGTAGACTGTTTTGTTGGATACTCAAATGCATTTTTATAAGGTCAAAGAGAGTGCTAATACTGAACTTCATCATCTGATCTGTGATTGGCCTCCTGTCACAGTTTTCATCTCAGAATAATAGTGGTCCCACCTCGATTTCTCCTGAACCCCCAGTTTATCACTCGATCCCTGTCTGCCACAATTACGGGAATGATTTCCTGACTTATTTTTTCTTAATAAGAAGGTTTACAGTTGAGATCTGACAGGAAAGTAGGGGAGAAATAGGCAGCTTTGAATGTTGCAGTGTCACAATCAGCATATTAAACCCCTTCAAATGAGGTTTACCCAGTATTGTTCCAGAAACTTGTAGAATCTATATCAAGGCCCATTGAAGCTGTCCTGAATTCTCAATGTGGCCCCAAATGACATCATATTTTCATGTTTTCTGATTTTTTAGTTTAGTTGTCCTACATGTATATGTAGACTGAGGAGTTTTTGCCATTGTAATGGAGCAATTGAGAGAAGGCTGATACTTATACCACAGTCTGTTCAGTAGTTGGCTCTGTTGCAAAAACAATAAGAAGAGCAAGGCTGAGTATAATAAGACATTTTGACTATTGGCAGCAAACATTTTTAATTGTCTTTAAGGCTATCAACCGTCACATAAACTGTATTTTGTATGACCTCTTATTTTAGCAGCCTAAGCGTTTGCTGCACTTAATCCAAATGTCAGTTTTTGGTGAAGAGGATTGTGAAAGCAACACCAGCCCATGTGTTAGGAAGTGTGTGTGGTTTCAGCGTTGCGCCTGTTGCCTCCATTGACCTCCAGTCCGATGGTCTGCTGGCGCGATGCTTCAAAGGAGCGAGATGTGGCTTCAGGGTGTATATCCAAAGCAAGCAGGCAGCCTGCGAGCGAAACCCAATAACAACAGGCTTCTGTATATACAGACTGACAGACACACATGTTCATTTGGATGTGGATAAAATGTGTGGACATGCATATGAGCATACATGTGGTTGTAGAAAAACAAGCAGAGAAACAGACTTGAAGCTGAGAAGGAATTCTGTCCTCTGAGTTCCCGACCTCACTGACGGCTTTTTCACAAACACACACACAAATAATGTAATGCTTTAGATAGATGAGGATCAGTGAAATACAAAAACAAAGACAGGCAAATAAGCACACTATGCAAATGTATTAATGCAGTCGCTCCTTTGGGGGGAAAATTATGATATTAACTATCACAGTGAAGCTAGATCCAGGATCATTTATTGGTTAGATCCTGTAAGAAGTATACTTAAGGTCTCATGTGTGTGTTGCGTCTGGGACAAACACTAATGTGTTTTAATAAACTTTATCAGAACTCTTGTGTATGCCCCCACAACCATAATGAATCCATTGTAGTTAGTGAAGTAAATTACAAATAATATATCTGTTTGTTTGATTGTTATTGCAGACGACACTGAAGAGGAGAGTCTGGAGTTGGATCTGGGTCAGGTGGGGAATCACGCTTTCGCCCGCATGGAGGGCGATGTGGACAAACAGCGGAAACAGATCCTGCAGGGCCAGATGTCAGAGGCAGCCATGCAGAAACAACACCAGAGGAAGTAAGGGTTCAACTGGAAAATTCTGTGACAACACAAACGTTTGTAGGACAAAATTCGATGCTCCAAGTCTCAGTTGTGTTCAATGGACACTAGCATTAGCAACGTTAGCATTGACACTTCTGGCTTTATTCAGTTGCTGATAGAGGGCACAGACGGGGAACATGGAGTCACCTGAGTGTGCAGAGGAGTCTGCTTCGTAAAGTTTTGGCTGACACTTACATTTCTAAAGGAATAGTTTATTATGAGATCATGAATGAAAATATTTTTAAAGCCATTTTACCAACAGAATTATTTTATAGTAATTTATATAGTAATTTTAGAGTAATAGCCTAGATTACTTACACCTCTCGCACATTATTCACAAACCCACTGGTAGCCTACCTGCATTTAAAATGTTACCAAATGAACCACGTTTTATTTTATTTTTTTATGTAGAAACATAACTGACATTTTTAGGGAGGCAGCAGTCCAATCTGTATTATATGCTGTATATCGTGGCCTTTTAACCATGAACTATAAATTGAAAGCCATTTCTGTGTGTGATTCTCTTTCAGTTACAATCGCTGGCTGTGTCGGGCGAGAGCAGAGGATCTGTCAGACATCGCTGCACTGAAGGCCTTATATCAAACTGGTATATGTTTGTGTCTATGTGTGTGTGTGTGTGTGTGTGTGTGAAACACAGAATCAGAGGCATGGCGAGAGCCTGATCATATATTGGATCCTTGAATTCAGTGAAATTATGTCACTTCTTAGATGTAAAACTAAAACAAAACCGATCAGGTTCGCCCTCATGAAGGCCACAAGCTGAACGGCTTTTTCTCAGAATAATGTTGTTTTCTATATTATAAGCGGGTTAGGCTTTTGTCCTCTTTTGACTTCCCTCCCCTATGCACCTTGGAAGCAGGTTAAGTTGTGCCAGAATCCCCATATAGTTCTGCCTCCTTATTGAATACAGACAGTACTGATGGGGTCATCCCCCAGTCACAGCTGTCATGAGGTGCAATTGAATCTCCTAACCAGTAGGAGGCAGTGTTTTTATACAATTTAGC
>OMLP01025726.1:0-10038 GCA_900302685.1 Spondyliosoma cantharus | reverse complement strand
CAGCAAATGGAAATTAGATTTTTTACAGCTCACCACGGCCATCAAATTAAATCCACAGTGCAGTATTATCTACTGTGAAGTGATACAGAACTCTGAACCCTCACAGACTCTCGCAATCAGTCAGAATGTCAAATCACCAGGTTAGAAGGAGCAAACAAAAAGTGAGTTATTAACGTTGAGAACATCCATCACACCACACAGACCAACTTGCTAGCTCATCTTTACATTAAGTTCAGATAGATTTGTTTAAAAATAAAGGCAACAACTTCCATGAACATGTGCTACTTTACTTTGTCATCAAATGAGTGTCTGTTTAATACTCTGTATCTTTTTAGTTAATAAAGTTTTAATAAGGAAGTGAGTTATGTTGATTGTACGGCACGCTTCAATATCAAAACAAAGGCATTAAAGCACAAAACAGAAATTAGAAATGGAAAATCCTGTCATATCTACCCATAAAAATAAAGTTTCTAGTTTTCTAACTTGAATGAAAACTTGGAGAGAAACGTCAGGGCTCAATGGGTTATTAATAAAACTTTTTTCTTCTAGTATCTTTCTAGTTTTAAGTAACCACAACCAAATGAGCTTCCTGTGTCAGTGGGAAACTCCATGCAGTCATTATGCACCTTTCAACCCTCGTGTTCCTCTGTTCATTACTTTCTGAGACTGGTTATTTCTTGTCGTTTTCACCACACCTTTCTGTCTGGAAAAGTCATGTGCTGATTATGTGATATATTTCAGTCACAGAGTAGACAAACGAGAAGAGTGCCAGACAAAATGCCACATTCATACACTCAGTAGGAATGAATACCCCTTCATTCAGCTTCCCCTTTCATTGAAACAGGAAAACCCAGTTCAGTCATAAACAATAACCATGACTGCTTTAGCACACTTTGCCGAGTCATCACAGCATTGAAGCTCAGGTTGTAATGCTAATCGCCTTAAAATGCAAGGTTGTTTAAAGTTCCGCATACCTTGACTCATGAAACCTTTTAAGGAGTATATTGAATGAGGATTGGCCCGACAGCATTTATAAATGGTGTGACAGCCACCAACTAGCTGATTTTAATGAAAAGTTTTATTTGTATTTTGATTTGCATATTGCACCTTGGTTGCCTATATAATGCTCCTTACAACATTGTGAGGGCTGTCCCCTGGTACTTGTTCCACTCAGAAGTAATTTCTCTGTAAAATTCTTTGTGTTTGTGATCACATTTCATATAAACACAACTTTCATCTCTAAATGTTAGTAAAGGCTTACAGTTTTCTACTTTGTTCCAGTTTGCTCCAGCTCGTGTCAGGCTGTGTGACTAATTCTAAGGAAATCTTCAGTCTCAGTTTCCCTTCTCAAGCAGTTGTTGCTCTTTTGGCTTGGCGAGACAGTGTCGATCTACGCAGGCAATGGAACCAATAACCATGGCCTGGCATGTCCAGCATGTTCAACCCAACAAGCTATTGATTTGCTGCAGATGCATTTTGGCTCCAGACAACCTAACCAGCAGACTAAAGCCAAACAAGGACACTAACTTTTTTTAAACTGTCTGGCTAAGTGGGTAGATGTTGATTTCTTTCTACAGGAGACAGATGAGCTTTTGAGGTTGATCATTATTTTGGTCCCTTTAGGGTCCAGCGCTGGACCAGATCAGAGTCCCCACATCATGTTTTAGTACTCCCGATTCCCCACTGAGTTAGTTTGTCAACTAAAATATCGAGTTTCCCCCCTTGGCTAACTGTTTTGTTTTATATGAACAGATGTAGCTTACCACAGCCAGACCACCACTGTGTGTGTGTGTGTGTGGCATGACAATGCAAACCGTTGCAAATGTGGCGGGTTATTGTCCATTTACTGACATGAAATGAGCAGGCAAGTCTTCAATACCAGTGCGGAGTAGATTATAGATGAGCTATCTATAAAACTAGCCAGTCAACATTTGAAAATCACTGCTGACATTTTGTTGAGTGATCAGTTTGTAATTACAGTTTAGCTTACTTCAGGTTTGTTGGCATCACAGATCCACCCTGAGGCTCTGGGTATTTTTGAGCTACCATGGCTTCACTGTCAAATGGAAATCAGAGACAGTGAGTCGTAACTTGTGTCCCCATTTTTAAAACAAGGAAGCTGGGAGTGTGCTCCCAGTTATTGGGGAATCACCAGTTGAACTGGCTTAGACTAGTTTGTTGACCTCAGGATTGCAGCTTTTTGCCAAAGACGTGGTTTTCTTGTTCCATTGGACCATGACCTCCAGCACACTCTGGGGAGGTTTGCAGCCGAGGGTGAAGTGGTTGGGATGAGGGTCAGCACCTCTAGTTCTGAGTTCACGGTACTTTTCCAGTTAATGGTGGATTGCACCCTGCTGGTTGGGACTGATTTGCTCTCCCAAAGGGAATGAGTTCAAATGTCTTGCCTTTTCATGTGTGATGGTAAAATGTGTCAGACTGATAGACCTGTGCACCCTTTGGTTTGGCTTCACAGATCCAGAATTTCATGGTAAGAAGAGCTTTGTCTGAAGGTGAAGCTCTTTAAATTTTCCAGTTTATTCCAATCCTCACCTCTGGCTCAGCATATGAGATCATGGGGACAAGAAACTAAAATGAGTTTCCTTTGCCTGCAGTTTGGCCTGGTGGCAGAATTGTAGTTAAGGTGGTTCTGACAGTTTTGATCAGTGCAGCATAATACAATAAACCCTCCATTAATCCATTGCCCAATATATAATATCCCAGAGATATTTGAAGAGCACTCAGACAGGCATTGACAAATATAATAATTGGAAATCACTATTTGAAGTGCATGTTTGGTTGACGGCCTGTGTACAGTCTTGACAATTTGACCAGTATTGTAGTTCGATGGGCCAGGAGGCCTGCTCATAATATATTGTCAAGAACCAAGATGTTGGATGAGTGTTGGTAGTCGTGATGTCATGTTTTCACTGGAGGAAAAATCTGAGTAACTACAAAACCTCAGATGATTAACAAATATTCTGGGGACCATGAATTTCTTTACCAATTTTAATGACAATCCATCCAGTTGGTGTTGAAATATTTAACTTTTGATGAACCCTACAAACAGACGTTACCTTCCAGAAGTCCACTGCCAGTGTGGTTAGAAATACCCATTCCAGCTAACAAAGTCATTAATCATCAATGGATTGAATAATAGCATCCATCCATTCCTCCATCCACTTGCTGATGTAATCCTCAAGTGCAAAGTTTGTCTATTCAATAACTGAGCATATTCAGATGGCTTGATCAAATGCTGTAATAAGATATCTTTGTATGGAAAATATTTTTCTTACTGTGTCATGTGGAGTGATCAAGATTCAGTCACCTGATCAGAGCCACATGAACTTGAAATTGAATTAGGATTTAAACCCTGTTTCTCATAGTTAGGCAGCCAGGGTACAGTTTTGTGGCATACATTTGTCAGTAAGTAAGGAACCTACTGAAAAATCTATGCCCCAAAACTGTATGTTTAATTTTCATGTCTACACTCTCTCTCAAAAATCCCCAAAGTCCTAAAGAGAGCCATGGATTTGCCATCTGTTATCTCTCTCACTATCCATTTTCTCTATAATCTCCATTTTGCTCCTCTATCACTGAATCCTGTGACACAGCAGTAATTCAAGGTGTATCTAGTTCATAGAGTTTTAAAAACACATCACATATGTATCATTTAAAAGATGCCCTAATGATTCTGTGAAACAGCTGGTAACACACCACTTTTACACCAGAATAGCGTGTATACGAGTGTTTTTTCAACATGGGTAAACCTGCTAATTATCTATAATTATCTCTGTTCACATTGCTGGTGCACAAGTTTGCCTTTCTGTTTTTTTCCCCGTGTGAGCAATTCAGCATCACAAACGCCCTGGATAAACGGGGAACAGTAGAAAGCTGTAGATCAGAATACATCTAGAAGAGGTTAAACTTGTTTTGTCTTAATCAGTAATATTCTGAATTGGACATGTCGTTTTCTTTTCTGGAGCTGATAACGAAGTTGCTAAGGAGTGAGTAATCTCACTTTTTTCTGATCTCTGATGAGATGCATATGCTCAGTATTGATCATGCAGCTGAAAGGTTCAGACCACATGGACGCCACAAACAACGGTTACTTATTTTATATCTTTAACTTCAGTCTCTCTTTCAACCTCAGCACGGACTGAACGATGTTCAAGCTGCTTGACAGAGATGGATGGAAAGATAATTACCAAGCCAGCAGCCTTAACTTCGATACACCTCATAGTATTGCGCCCTTGAAAAGGAGAGAAAATTAGTGCACTCACCCAGGTGTTGTGTTTGCATCACAGCCGGAGGGGGTAAATAACCGTGACTACTGCAGGGTCAACTGTAAGATACTCAGAGCTATGATGCAAAAAAACTGTAATTGTAACTGTAATAAATAAACAATATTTTGACATTACAGGGTTCAATACCCTACAAGAGTGCATCTTTTTTCTTCTCACCTAGACCATCATGGTCAGCACCTCTCCAGAGTTGGTGTGATCCTTCACTATCGCTTCTGACAACTAGTTTTCAGCAAGTTTGTTACCTCTCCCATGGAGGTTATGTTTTTTACCTGTATTCATTTGTTGGTTGGTTGGTTTCTCAGCAGGATTGCACAAAAACTACTTGGATGAAGAGTTTAGCACCCTGCTGCCCACCATTATAGTAACTTTTTTAAATTTAGTTTGGAACAAACATTAGAATTGGATAATTGGCCTTAACAGAGTCATTGTTGTTGAACAGACAAGAGAAGAAGTATCTACTGTATGTGCAGACTTTTTCCAGGCTATTAATTAATGTACTAATCTATTATATAACGATAATCATGATGGAATAAATTAATTAACAAGTAAAATGGCCGTAAGCAGTTTACAAATACTGCTCATCTATAAAAGTTAGTGTGCTGAATGAGAAGCTGAAGGGAAGGAGGATGTTTGTATATTTCCATCCTGATGGACAGGCTGGAGCTGATTGCCTTGAAGTTTTTTGGGACAACACCTGGACACAACTTTCAGACATTTTATCACATTTTTCCATCTCTGTCATAGTCTTCATTTTCGCACAATTTAGTTTTTTCTTCTCTGTTGTATTTAAGGAATGGTGGGTCATTATTTGCTGCATTCTTGCTGATGTTTGTTTTATGTTCTGTTTTTGCAGGTTTAAAAAGAATTTAAAGGCCTTCTACTTTGTCCATCCAACATTTCGCTCTAAGGTAAGATTTGAATTCTGTTTGTTTACTGGTAGATTTCACATTTTCATTCCTACATTTCAACTAAATTTAACACTGTGATTCTGCTCATAATAGCAGCCAAAAGCCTTGAAACCATTTTCATACCATTTTTTTTGTACCACTTTCTTCACATTTCATCCGATCTTGAATGAAAATGAAAATGTGCTTAATGTGCCAAAACTGGATCATGTTAAATTCTGTGGTGTTATGTGCCTCACTTAACATTTTGAACAAGTTTCTCCTTGGACAAAGCCCTAACATTCCCAAGATTAGGAGTTATTCAGAATCAGCTTTATTGTCCATTACGCTGTATATTTAGATACTAATCCTGACCCAGATGCAAAATTAAAACTTTTAAATATTTTTTTAATTAAACTAACATATTTAGATCATTTTGCAGCCTTGGTGTCTCTGAGTGCTTTCTGGTTTGTATCTGTTTCTTTGTTGTTTACTTGAAATGCAGTACGTTTCACTCCTATGGCCAAACTTCCTCTTGAGGATCATTAAAGGCTCATTAGACTTAATCTAGCCTGTTGTTTGCTTAAGAAAGTTGTGTTTATTTTTGTCTTCATTGCTCATGGCAAGATTAATATCTTGGTAACAAAATCAAGATCAGATCAATGTTCCATTCTTATTTCTACACATTTTTCATGGGTTCATTCAAGGTCTCAACATGGTTCTTCACCACCTTCAGTGTGTCAGGGATGAAGGACAAAGTTCGCTACCTGGACAACCTGCAGCAGCTATTCACCTGCATCAAACCTGAGCAGATCGACATCCCTCCATTTGTCCTGGAGTATGATGCACGGGTAAGCAACAACATGAATACTGGACACACACGTTATGTCATGTCATTGGCACATGATCTTTGTCCCTCTCACGCTATTCTATGAATGTATAGTATAGTATAGTATAGTATGAAAAATATTCCTGAAATCTTGATGGTCCTCATTTTAGACATGCATGCAGCTAACATGACAGTAACAATAAATTGGTATGACATTGTCTAGAAGAAGGTCACTCTCCAACTGCTAAATTCAGGCCCTCAGCCTTCAGATAAATCCTTTTAATGTTTTAATGACAGATTAAAGTCAAAACTGTATCTGTTAGTTGTCAGTAACTCCTGACCTTTCAAATACTGTGTAAACTGAATTGCTCTACTTAAACAATGTCCTGGATCATACTAATGACATTAGCATGCCATATAAACAGTACAGTAACAAAGACCAGGTATGTGGGGTTTAGCCTGTGCATAAATAGTGCTGGATTTTCTCTGGTAGGTTGCACAATATACAGGGTGTTCAGGCCAATGCTTTTCAGCCTACAACAGGCAGTGTAGCATATCATTTATCTTAGGATGTGGATTGTCTTGATTAGAAGCCAGAATATGGAATAACTGTCTGTAAAAGAGTTTAAATTTGAAACAAATAATGGTTGTCCTGTGTTTTGAACTTTATAAAGCTAATTATTGCAGCTTTAAAGAGCTCTGATGTCTAAGACTTCTAATCAGGGACTGACTTCCTTATTAAATCTTGAGTGTTTGTGTCTGCAGCTCCCTTTTTGTATTTCAGATCAGTTCTGCATTCACAGGTGGCAAGAGACACCAGAATTCATTTCAAATTACACACTGTAAAGCCCCAAATCAGCTCTCCAGCTTATTGTGTTTTAATGGAAACCTAACCTCCCACTGATTTATCTGTGTCCTCACATGCCAAATCTAAAGCTGAAAGCTGAAATGTGTTTATATCCATGTGTGTTTTATTCTGAGCACTATTCATCAGCAGTTTTAGAAGGGGGACAGGCAGAGCAGAGAGAGGGAATGAGGGAAAAAAGTCTAAATTAAGTCTGTTTATTTACTGTTTACAATTTGAAGTTTCTCTTCTTTCTGATGTAAACCAAAGAGGGGATAAACAGAGTCGCAATCTGCGAATGACTTGTTTATAGTGCGTGTGTGTGTTTGTGTGTGTGTGTGTGTGTTGTTCGAGAAATGACACCTATTAATCAGTTAGACCACAAACTCAATTAAAATGAGATTTTCCAGGATGCTCTGTGTTGATTTCCCTTTGAAATTTGGGATCTGATGTGAAGATAATTGAATGAAGTCATGGATATTAATAGCTTCAATTTGACGAGGCTCTGGTTCTATAAAAAGAGGTAACTCTGTATGCACAACAGCTTTACCAGTTTTACTTTTTGTGCACAGACCTGTTAGAAAGTGCTGCAAGTCCTTCTGAAGAAAATGGACTGAAGAAATGTTTATACCACCAGACATTGGCCTGTGACTGTTCTGATTTCAAGCCAGCTGTTTTAAAGCAAATATGTCAAATAAGGAGATCAGGAAACTTCTAAGACACACAAAAAAAGATCTATTCATCATGTCTGGATTCTCTATGATCCGTGATTGGCTCGCATCTGACTGTGTATTTTGACTTTGTGGTAATTTAAAGTTGCTGGCTGATAAAAGGTATCAAGTTGTCTTTTTCCTCGTTGAATCTTGGGCTCTGGATGAGGATTGAGAGGTGTTATCACCAGCTGAGCATTAACCTTAAGTTCATTTCATGTTTCAGATTCTTACGTCAGGATTCGCACAAGATTCCATTAAATGATTTTGACATTGTAATTTTTCTTCAGTGGTGACACGTAAACTCATGAAACAAAGATGTCGGGGCTTGATTGAATATCAGCAGGGAATACTGATGACTGTTCAAAAGTAGTAAAAGCTACACTGTTTTAGCCACTGACACTTCAAAGGAGAGTTTTACTTGTCTAGTCTGTTGCAATTTATTCATATTGGGGAAAAAATAAATGTGTTTCACATTTTGTAGCACCCTTCTTAAAACAAACCGGTTTCAGTCATTTTGACAGCACATGGGCAAATGGAAACGACACCTTTGGCAAATCCACATCTTGGATCCATCAAACTGCTGGTGGTGTTTGTTGGCTTTAGGAGGAGAGCAGAGCTGTCGGTTTTATGTGACGGGACTACTTTTTGAGGCCACCTCATAACATTCCCTTTTTGAATTAATATTTTATTTTATTCTCCACAAAGCAGAGTGAGGGTTTACAGTTTTATAGGAGCTATAGGATTTTATTTTGGTTATAGTTGGAGGCACTGTAACCACACCCACACGCGGGAGGGGAGCTGCCTCACCCGGAATTTCCACTGGATACGGGTCCGCTGCGTTACGGCTGCGATCCGGTTTTGCTCCGCCGACTGCCGTCCGGCAATCCCCACCAGTTGCGCTTTGAGTCCGTTACGCTGCAGTCCGGTAGACAGCTGGCCGAGGTGTTCCCGCTATAATCACATGATCACTCGCGACCGCAGTTATAGGTATGTGTCATAAACACAGCAGTAGGAAGTGTTCCCGACCAAAGGATTAGCAGAAGAGCTCGTGTTTGTCTCTTTTTTATTTTATGTAGATTTGTGTGCTGGTGTCAACACGGATTGTTTTATTTTGAAAAGTAACCGGATGTCATATTTTTGTTTCCGCGCTTGACTTCCTGTCTACTCGGTGCTAAATTCAGCTGAAATGCTGCGTTGTACTCCGGCATCCGGCAGAAATAGAAGTCCTGCGTATCTCTGCCTGAGGGCTCCGGACTGTCGGAGCTGAGACGGAGCAGACACGCAGCGCACCGGACCCGGTGGAAATTAACACATAGACTGAAGTGAAACCTATCAGCTTAGCTGGCGTGGCGCAGACGTAACGCAGCGGAGCCGTGTCCAGTGGAAATTGGGGGTAACACACATCTGGTGAACATATTTAAAGGAATAGTCCGACATTTTGGGAAATGCTCTTATTCACTCTCTCTCTTAAAGAAGAAGAAAGGCATCTGATACTTGTCAGTTTAAGTCCACCTCCAGGCAAAAATGTGCTTTCTGTCTTGTTTCTTCAGTTGAATGTTTGAGCGTCACTGTGTAGAATGATGTGTGTGCAGTGTCTAACTGTACAAGCCTGTTTTTCACACATTTATTTGCTGAAAGTGTTAATGTTCCATTTACTTATCGAAAATCATTTTTATTTGTGACATCACAAATAGTTTGGAAGCTAGCCAAATATTCAGCATGCTCAAGTGTGATGTGGAAACGTGAAGCCTCCAGTGCACACGTACAGAGAATGGACTTGGCAGTGAAATAGAAGACATCTTTTAAAGAGGAATATGGAATAAGTGTCATTTTAAGCATTTGATTGCATTCGATATCTTTTATGTATGCCTTAAAGGGACTCTATGTAACAATTTATAGCAATTTACATGAGTAACACATTTTTAATAGGCTTGAAAAATGACAACTTTCCCTCCAACAGAGAGCAACAGTAGTCAGTTTACAAGTGGAGTCCACTAACACAAACTAAAGACCAGCTTCCTGTAAAAAACAGAAGTTCCACAGAGCCCCTTTAATATATGTGTGGAGGAGATCTTTAAGTACATAATGCTGTGGTCAGCAGCTGGTTAGCTTAGCGTAGCATAAAGGCTGAAAATGGGAAAAAGTATAGTATAGCCCAAAAATAGTGTTTTTCCTTCAGAGCTGAAGGAAGAAAGCACAAAAGAATCACGCTGATGACACTTTGATGAAAATCTAATTGCTGCACATGTGGCTGCCTCACACTCCCCATATTTGTAATCACACAAGTTGGACATTTTTCAGTGAGGATAATAAGCTCTTAATGCGATGCCTGGGTGACCGCTTCACTTTAGGGAGGAGGAAGCAGCAGTGAACTGTGCCAGGGAGGAGGGAACAACATGCAACAGTCATTCATCATCTTCATTATCAAGGTGTCCGCAGAGCGTTGAGCAAGCTTCATTTACTT
>OMLP01025723.1:0-13725 GCA_900302685.1 Spondyliosoma cantharus | reverse complement strand
TACAGAGCTGGTGAGGGAGACATGATAATACCTAAATTGGTCAGCCGCCTGTTCGTAGCTGGCTGTGTGCTGGTCTAAAGACGCCAAAACAGTCATTTCTACCCCCCTTCGTGCATCCATCCATCCATTCTCTTCTCTGAGCCCCAGATTAGCATTCATCCCCTCCTCTTTTGTTTTTAGCGTCCCGCTCTCTCTTCACCTACACACCTCTTTTTTTACACTTGATCTCCTTCCAAACCCATTTCTCTTTGTCCGACTGCGCTCTTCAGTCCCCCGTCTCGTCTCCCTCTGTCTCTCCATTGTTTTTTTTTATTTTGTTTTTTGAAAATATCTTCCTCCCATCTCTCAATCCCAGGAAGACCGGCCTTCAGTGGGAGAAAATGTTGATGTGATATTTTGTATGGTAATGAAGGATAAATAATTAATGCTGTTTTTTTTTTAATATGGAAATGAGGTTGACACTTCCTAAAAGATTTCTCTTTTAGTGACTAGTAATATAAATTAAATTCATGACTAATTCATCTATTGATGCGTGTTGGTGGCATTAGGTGTAGCCAATTATGGCTGATTGTTGAGAAGTTCAGGTATCCTATTTGCATGTGACGGAGTCAGCGGAGTATGAACAAGTATCCTTTGACACTGCAGTGATGCTAATTTGGTTAGGGCTTCCCCTGTCTCCACTGTCTAAATGAGGGATACATCAATACTGATACACTGTCCTGTATATTGAGCTAATATGGGTTTGAATGTATTATCTCCAAAGACACGTTGATTTGCAGTGAAGGCACATTAAACATTGTTTATGAAGTCAGGATTCCAATTTTATTTGTGGTGAGCACTGAATTATTGCATTAAATGCTGAATGAGTGAGCGACATGCTCTCAGACACAGTCTACAGTAGCTGGTCTTCGAGGCTGTACCTTGACACAGCGTTTCCATAATTATAGGCGGCTTTTAAAAGATAAGTTCACCCGAAAATGAAGATTCAGTGATTACCTGCGCCTCCTCGTGCCCTTGGAAAGTCAGGTGAAATTCCGCAGTCCATAAAACATTTCTGGAGCTTCACAGCAAAACACCTTTGCAGCATTCTACTAAGCAACTGAAGTGGATGGGGCAAAATAAACAACAGGGACAGAAAGTCTCCAGAAGCCTCCGAGTTCCCACATGGATTTGAAAATATCTTTTTTGCGCCCTTTTTTAAGCCAGAATCTTCGCTGTAGCTACTTAAAGCTAAAAGCATTAGCGCACATCACACCTGAAGTGGGCGCATAAGCTTGACTGCGTGTCAAGTGTGTGAATAATGTCTTTTCAAATCAATGTGGGATCTCAGAGGTTCCAGAGACTTGGATTAGTCCGGAGGAGCTGTATGGAGCCATTTTATGTTTTGTCCCCATCTACTTCTGTTGTTCAGGAGAATGGCACCACACCGTTTCGCTGTGAAGCTCCGAAAATGTTTTGATGGATTTCTAAACTTCACCCGCTTTTGCCCCAGCATGAGTAGATAATGATTGAGGATTGAGATTTTGGGGTAAACGTATCGTTTAAGCGGGAAGTTTGGACGCTGCGTGAAACATAAATGAGTTAAACAAAATTTGATGATTTGATTTCTTTTTTATATTTACTCATCTGAAAACAGCGCAAAGATATTATGTCGAATGTTTTACCTCATCGCCTTCAATGATTTTTGTAAAAACGGTAGATGCTTATTCTGAATTTGATGCCAGAAACAGGTTTCAAACAAGTTGTGACGGGGCGCAAAAGACGGGGAGAGTTGTGAACAGCTCCAAAAACACCTGTTTGGAACATTCCACAGGTAAACAGGTGATAGTTTCATGACTGAGTACGAAAAGGGCATCTTCATAAGGCTCAGTCCTTCACAAGCAAGGATGCGGTGAGGTTAAGCGCTTTGTGAACGCACGATTGTATAAAGGATGTTACTACATGGGCTCTTTGTGAAACAGCTGTCGGTGTGCACGGCCTGTTTGAAAATGATTGCGCCCTGTTTTTGTTGAAGCCTTTGTTTCACAGAGCGTTTTTGAAATCTGGATTGTTTGCCGTGTTTACCATCTTAATATAGTTCGATAATTAGCACTGAACACACGAGGTACACCTGACAGGAATGTCATTCGTTTTGCAGGTATTTTCTTCATTAAGTATTAGACAACGTGAAATTTTGCCCACATTTGAAGTTAAGACTTGGTTTGATTTAATCCTGAATGTGTTCACCAAATTTCCCCGCAATCCGTCAAAGAGCATTGTACCGCTGAAACCACGCGCGACAGCCTGCTGGTGGCGCTATAGGTAAAATCAGGGAGTCGCCAGAGATCTTAACAATTCATTCTTTGGTGACCATGAGTTCCTGTGCAAAATGTCATGGCAATCCATCCTGCGGTTGTTGAGTTATTACAGTCTCCGGTGGACTGACCACCCAAAAGACTGATGGTCAATAGAGCCGTGCAGCGAGTGTGGCCGAAACCATAAGTCACAGGCACATTAGAGACACAGTCCACAAATGACAAACATCCATCACACGTGTGGACATCGCAGGAGCAATTCTTAATGTCTAACATTTTTTTATTACTTTTAAAAACTTAAATATGTCTTGAAGAAAAATTGATTCGAGTTCATTTTTTGCGGGCCGACCAGATGGACTCGGTTTGTATTATTCTGTAGAAGTAATTTTCGTTTCATCTTTCAGTCACAGGCCATCCTTGACTAATAGACCTGTATGTGTGCCTGCACTGAAGAAGCACTGCCGGTGCAGCCTTGCTTCAAACACATCTTTCATTTACGGTTTCCCCTGCATGAATTCTCCCCTCGCATTTCTAACTGCATTGAAGTGACAGAACACTGTCTGAATCTCCTCAGTAGCGTGCAGGGCTCATGCTGGGCTATTACACCGGCTCCCACAGAGTCAGAAGTTACCACTGTCTGAAAGAAAGCTAACACGCTTGTCTTCAGTGAGTGTAGTTAGAGGGACAGCTCTCTATATTAGAGAGGTGGAAGTCGGGGGGGGAATGAATAGGTAGGAGGATATTTATTAACCCTGCTCAGCTGGCTCAGGCAGGGTCCAGAGGAAGAGGGTCAGAGAGGTTTATTCTGCCTCCTCTCTTCTCCTCTCCATTTGACAAGCAGCAATCTAACTTAAACATCAGAAAAACAAAGGCGGCTTCAGCTGAATGCACAAAGAGTGATTCATGTGAAGGTGAATGGGGGCCGTGTGTGTAGACTAACGACGTCATTTGCAGCTTAAAGGACAGGATGAATTGTCTGCTTTTAGCGGTTGTTCACCAACTGAAAGGACACAGAGATCACTGCAATAATGTCTCCGTGAATATCTGAGACAGTCAAGTGCCCTCAGAATTACACGTGACATGTTGGAGTGACAACATGTCATCTAGCATCCGGAAGTACATTTATGATATTTATTGAGCAAGAAATGTAGGGACAACCTTCCGGGAACAGCTGGGGTAATGTAACTTCTGCATTCATCACATGATGTACGCTGGCTCCAAAAGCATTGTTCTCATACAAATTCATTTGAGATTGAAATGATTAATACAATTTTCTACGCATCACATCCTCGGTGAAATGCTTTTTATTACAAGAATCTGATCCATTCGGTTCAATAACATTTGGAAAGTCATTGTATCCTGTTTGTTGGAAGCTCAGTCTAACCAGCTGGCTGGAGAAGATCTCTACTGCCCAGCGAGCAATGTTTCATGGGTTGGAGGTGGAGCCATCTATGATCACGTTATGTTCTCTGAACATCGAACTTTAACACCGCAGACGAATTGTTTGTATGTTGTCGTTTTCTGAGTCTCATTTCCAAGTCGTCAAATACACTTTGGGTTGATGGCCTGACCGACCTACCGGCCCAAAGCGTCAGTATTTGATGAGTTGGAAATGAGGCTCAACGATCAACTTTTAAAAAAATTGCACCTGTTCCTCAACCTTATCTACGTGTTGATTAATCCTCACCATGAAGATGAAGTGTCCCCTAACCTTGGCAAAGCTACAGCAGTGAGGTTGTCACATCATAACAGACTTATTTTCCAACTGTGATTTTTAAGTTTTATTGGAAGGCACAGACCAAAGACATTGAAAAAGACAGTTGAGGCACACTTTGATCTCTTAAACATATGCACTCTCTCTTCCCTTTGCGGTTTCAAGCAGGAAAGAAAGCAGCATAATAGCATAGCATCTTTTCTTGGACGTGGTGAAGCGACAGCATTGATCGTTTAATAGAGGAGGGAATGGGCACTGTTCCCACAGGGTGCATTCGTATTTTTCTCTTGCTACTATAATCATAATGACTCACATCCGAATGTTATCCTAGGTAAAGACATTCACATAAACATGCACAACAAGTGAATACCAATGAACGACAGTAACCTCTAAATTCAAGCCAATAAAGTAGCTGAATAAAAAGTATAACACATCGTTTTCCTATATGTCCAGGGAGAGAGTGTAAGTTTCTCTTTGAATGGGCAGTCTTCAAAGAAACTCATTCGGTCTCTTAAAGACAGAAAGGTGGCTGAAAGCAGGCCAGGATCAGGCATAGAAGTGTTCAGAATAGCAGATGCATTCTTCCACCAGCTGCCTTTACAGCCAATCTCTTTTCATAGGAATGCTGTGCTATCAGGCACGACCAGGGCCGAAACCTGGTCATGGTTGAGATATTTACATCCCACCCCGAGCAGCCTCACATCCTCCAGCCTGGACACACACACACACACACACACACACACACACACACACACACACATACACACACACCCACCCACACACACACACACACACACACACACTCTTTTCAGTAATTTATCCACCTGGTTCCTCTTTTCCAACTCTTGATAGTGCTCGTTCTGTGTCTGTACCAGCTACATAGCTCCCTTCACTTCTTTCATTCAGCTTTCAGTGAGAAAATGCTGTATATCATTATCCCCTCGTATGTCATCCTGTTTTATCGTGGCTCAACACTGGTGCTCCTCAGGATTTGAGGCCCATTCGAGCCATCAGCTGTTCATAGACAGTCCAAGCCATGGCAGCCATCAGAGTGCGTCGCAGAGACCTGGGTACGGCCCCGCGAAAAAACCCACCCATGCCATGCTCCTGAGGGAGAGAGCAGAGCAGGCCAGTTCAGTATGATATGCTGTTAATAAGACTGAGTGTTATGCATTAAGATAAAAACTGACTGCAGGGATTTAACGAGCACACACCGCGTAGATGTAGCGAATTGCATCTGTCGTGCTCCAATGGGATGGGCTGATTTGAATGTGGGTCTTCACAACGTCAGCAGGCTGTGTGGCCAGTGACGCCATGACGCCTGCCACCACCCCACAGCTGAAGTTCACCAGGGGGGCGTAGGCTGATGAAGCCACCTCTGAGAGAAGAGAGACCAGGTATCAGGAAAAAGTATATAAGAGTATATCAAATTTACATTATGTAACCTTTACAGTAAAATAACAGTAGTTATTTTATGTAGTTAGCACCTACATTTTGTCTGACATATATGTACATATGCTGTAATGAAAAGAGAACCAGTAAAACTGCAAACGATGTAAAACTGTGTGAAAAACATGGTGAAATCATTGTATTTATGTTTGTCATGTATTTGAGAAACATTACAGCTACAATGTTTTCTTTTCCACAACATTTTGTCTCTGCAGTGACAGGTAACATTTAAGTCACATGCTGCATGCACATTATGATTTATGTGTCAGTAATTTTTGTATTGAATTTAGTAGCATTTTGTTTTTCTTATCAATACAGTAACTTTTCTATGTCATATTTGTACTTTTGCCCCTTCCAAACATCTGGTGATTCAAGTGTCAGTTTTTTTTATTGATTTGAAAATGTGTATTTAACAAGTGGAAGAAAACGGTTCATTAAAAAAACTTTTACATTTAAGACACACAGTAAAAGCACTTAAAAGCTCTTTCTGAAGGACAAAGATTAAAAAGCGGTAAACTGTTCACTACACTTGATTGATTTTCTTTAGTACAGGGAAAACACTTACACAACCCTCCTCTCATCAGATCTACAGAAAGTGGTGCTCCACATTTTAATGACCTCCACTTCGATTAGCTGATGCAGTGTGGCTCTCACCTTGAGGCAGCGCCTTCTTGGCCTGGCTGTAGAACATGACGTAGATGCCGGAGAACGGAGCGTCTCGGAGCAGCGTGGCGGTCAGCCCAGAGAACAGAGCTCTGACTCCCTCTGTCTCATACACACTCCTCAAAGCCCCGGCCACACTCACATAGTTGTAACAGCCACTCTGAAATAACAAATAAACCTGAAATTATTTATTTATGACATGACACTGTTTTCACAGTGTTACAAAAAGCCGCTTTGGACCACTTGTTATAGATTGTGATCATTAATTTATGGATTTATGAACGGTTGTTCATTGGCCTCCTCGTCAGCATCTTTATTAGCGGAAACCCAGATTAATGAAAAACTGGAGGTGGAGATATCATGTAAGGACATTCTCACTCTTTAATATGTGTGTCGAGCATTTAAAAAGAGAACCAACATAAATTAACACACAAATATCTTCCTCTGCAGCTTAAGTATCTCTGGGTTTGCCTGGTTGCAGACCTTTTTTTTTCAGATCTGCTGTTGTTCTCGCTGATGTCTGTTTCCCCACTTGGTAACCAACGACCAATCAGAGCTTTGTAGGCCAGATTAAGAATGTGAATGTATTCAGCAGATTTATCTTTTTGACAAAAAGACTGCCCCTTACACACAAGTCAAGTATGAGGATTGCCTAAAAAATACAAAAATCCTCCAACATATTGGTGAGCAAACAGCTCCACAAAAAGTAGCTTGTTTTCCTGTTTTCTCTTGCTTGAGTTCTCATAAA
Source organism: Spondyliosoma cantharus (assembly GCA_900302685.1). Lineage (NCBI taxonomy): Eukaryota > Metazoa > Chordata > Actinopteri > Spariformes > Sparidae > Spondyliosoma > Spondyliosoma cantharus. The sequence continues at coordinate 6,857 of OMLP01025723.1, read as the reverse complement.
ATGTGTTGGCTGTATCGGTAAAGTCAGATTTTTTTCATCTTTTTTTAAACATGTCATGTGCTTAAGGCCTATTAATCTCATAACGAAATAGGGGTAAGGAAGCAGAACAGATGAAAAAGACAAATCATATAATGAAATCACATGTTAACAACCGTCTTGAACTATAAACTGACCACTGGCTAACAACATGCTCTCAAAGAGAAAACAAAATGGTGGCCCACCTCGAAGCGTGTCTTGATGACTGTGAATGGCAGCATGCAGACACCAGCCACAGTTCTGGCACCCGCTCCAAGCAGAACAGCCTCGCCAGCATTGGGCGCCCTGTCCAGGAAAAAGTGCTGCTTCAGGGAGTAGAAGGTGCTGAAGTAGATGCCCACGCCGGGGATGCAACGCACAAATGACTGCCAGGGAGAAACAGAAGCGTTAAACATTTCTCATATTCTTAATCAAGTTGGAAAAGGGAGCTTTTAGACTGAAATATACTAAAACATGGGCCCCCCAGAGGTAAAAGTCACTAAGAGGGAAGACAAGGAGAGAAAAAAAGAGGAGAAAAAAAATCAAAGACCTCCATTTTACGGCCTCTCGCTCTCTCTTTTTTTTTTTTTTTTTTTAAATGAAGATAATTATTGTTTCCTTCTTTTTCTGTCAGTGCAGTTCTTCAGTTCTTCACATTATAAGTGCTGTAAGGTGAGAGGGGTTCACTAGAAAAGGGTGAAGGTTTGGGTTGGATTATTTTAGTTGGTTTAGATGGTGTTAAAAATGTGACAAATAATTTGTATTCTAAATAATTTACTGTGTGTTTCTTGTGTTTTGTTGTATTTTGTCAATAGTCAATAAAGGTCAATTTATACATTGGATTATGACAATGACAATCTGAAAACATGTTTCATATTAACAGTCAGACTATAATGTTTCAAATGTAAAGAAATGTCACAGTTGTGTGCTATCCATGTGATTTTTCTTGTGTTTTATCTGTTTGGCCTACTTAGAGCAAGCCAAAGCAATGGCTTAGTCTATGCCAGGATATTGTACTACATGAATATGTTTGTATACAACTATTTTGATGATCAATTAATTGTTTCAGTATTTTGTAAACAAAAATACTTTAAATAAAAACCACTTGCAGCTTGTTAAATGTAAGGATTTGATATGATATTAAATGGAGTCTTGCAGTCTAGTATCTGGACTGTTGGTTGGACAAAAGAAGCAAAGTGCAATAGTAAAAGTAACATTTTTTTTTTTACCATTTTAATGCATTTCTACTTTTATGTAAATAACTCTGTATGGCTGAATGATGTATATAAATACACTCACCTTGTTTATAATGTTTAGAAAGGAAAAATGGCACAATTATGTGCCACCAATGTGATTTTTCTTGTGCTTTATTTGTCTGACTTAAAACCGAAGCGAAAGGCCTTTTCTATCTATCGAAGATATTGTACCAGATCAATATGGATTGTTTTAATGAATAGTCATATTACATTTACACACATGATAGGAACAGCAGACTCAGTGTGGCTGTGTGTCTGTTGTGTTCTTCAAGCAAGAGGTGATGCTAATGTAAACTGAAAGGCAGAAAGATTGCTGGAGAACAAATATCCTCACTGACTACAAAGGGATTTATAACCGCAGGAATTGTTGGAAACGTTGAAAATAACAAACAAGGTCAGTTACTCACCGGTGAAACTCCCTTCCACAGACTGAAGAACTTCTCTGTCCTGATGACATTGATGAAAACAGTAACCATCCCCACCTTTGGTGCACTGCAGGTTACAGACACATTCAAAGGTCCAAACATGCAAAAACATACTGACAAGAACATTTAAAGTTAAAATAAATGATTAGCTGTTAACGTTTCCTGTTCCTGTCTTCAGTCGAAATAATGGCATCCAAGCAGCTTGACTGGATGATTAGATGGTGCTGGTGTGACTAATTGGTCTATATGGGTCATAACAGCAGATTCAGGCTGGCAAAGCCTGCAAATACTGTCCTACCATGCCGTGTCTGTGTCTCTGTGCCGTGAGTGTGTGTTGGAGAGTGTGTGTGTGTGTGTGTGTGTGTGTGTGTGTGTTCTGTTCACATACGCACCCCGGCTTGGCATTATTCTGCAGGGTCTGCAGTCGTGTCTTAACAAGATCCAAAGGCTGGAAGAGCAGCGTCGAGCAGGTGCCGCTGAGAGAGCCACACATAAAGGCTTTGAGAGCCGGGTGAGCCTGAGGACAAACACAGACAGACAGGCAGAGAGCGAGGGGGATGGAAATGGGGCAATAGCAAAAAGGGGACATAAGAGAGGGAAGAGTCAGGAGAGAGAAATGGCGGACAGAGAGCACAGAGATTGAAGAGAAGGGGAAGGAAGGAGTGTAGACAGAAATCAGAAGGAGGATGAAAGGCAAAGAGAGACGTGAAGGATGAGCAACAGTGTAAAAATCCTTATGTGAAAAGTCAAAGTCTCTCTCAGCATCGTCACCTCTTGTTGAATTCCACAGACTAGAGCCCGACTGATAGCAGATTTTTACCAATCACAGATATGGCGGACGCTCTTTTTTATGCTCTGATAACTATCAATTACATCTTCATTTGGTATCAAGTGTGATACAACCTTTTTCTTTCTTTTTATGTGGCACGCTAAGGCTCTATGTTCAAATTTAAAAGTATTTATTCAGAATGTAATAACAATAATAACAAGAGTACCTAGTTGGACACTAGTTGGCAGAGGTGTACTGTCAGTGATTGCTGGGAGTTTATTAGATGCGTTTCTGTATTTGAGGCAGTGTGACGTCATCAAGTCACTGATCTTGCTTGGAATGGAAAGTGAAAGCTCAGGGAGTCAGGTTTTTTATTTTAAATCAAAAATAAATGAATATGATTCTCAAGTGTTTACGTTGGCCTATACATCAATTACTCTTTAATATCATCTGAGCTCTACCATAGACCATCTCAAAAGAACAGGGAAATGTCATTCGTACAAAAAACTACAAATATTGTGATGCAACAGACACGTGTCCCAAAATAATGAAAATCATCTCAAACAAGAGGAACTGACTTTAATTTGAAAATATGCTGCCTTTATGACATTGCCATAACAAGCCTGTAGCACAGAGCAGAGGCTGGGTTCCCCCGCACACTGGAGATGATGAGATGTGCAGAGACAGTCACACACACACACACACACACACACACACACACACACTCTCTCTCTACCGGTGCTTACATGCCTCATGGACAAACAGCCAACAAGGGCATGAGACGCAGACATGGACAGACAGGCGGACATAAAATTCTGTCACAAAATACACACTAAATTTTAAGTTAAACACCACCGAAAAACAACAAAACAACTGAAATAACAGCATGAAAACTGAACAACACAACCACTATAACCACAATTACAGCAAACACAAACCAAAATATAAATATAATTTCTGTACTAGATGTAAACAGTCTTTTATGCACACGTCATTAAATACATATTACACTAAGCTTCTACACACACGAGCCACTTAAATTGCACACATGCTGTACAAACACACTCTCCTACCTTGCCCAGGCTGCCTGGATCTCGGCTCTGAGAATCCTGTTTTTCCTGCATTTTGCCCTCTTTCACCACTCTCTCCCTGTGATGCTGTGATTACAAACAGCATATTATAAAGTAAACCTCCATCCCTCTCACAAACCCTGTTTCCCCCTCTCCCTCTCTCTGTCCTTCTCTCTTTCCTCGCGACCCACAATGGCTGTCTCCTGCTTCTCGTCCTCCCTCCCCCCGTTTCACAGCCAAAGCAGAAGCTTAAACCAGCCTACGTTTTTCTATGGGTTTCTATCTTTATCTTTCAGGGACACACTCACACATCTGTATTTCACTCCCCCCCCCCACTCTGCAAAGCTCACTGTTAAACTGCATCTTTCTCAAACGGCATGAGTCATGAAGTGGCTTTGTGTGTATTTAATGGCTGTATAAAGATCTCCCTCCAATCGTGTATCCCTTTGAGGTGGCAGGGAAACACATTTCCCCGTGGATCATAATATAAAGCAATTTATCTGATGAAAATTTAAAAAATATCCTATCCCACCTAAAATCTGACTTTGAGAACACCTGTGTGGCTGCAGATAAATCTATGTCATTTCTCCCCAGTGCCTTCCAGATCAGCTTGGTCCCATGATTGAAATCATGTGATGATTGATTCTGTCAGATTTTGTATTTCTTGTGATTTTCTTTATCATTTGCTTCAAGACAATTTCACAAAATCAGCAAGATATCTTCAGAATTTAAAAACAAAGCGCACAGCACTGTCATTACCATAAACAGGAGACCAGCCTCTAATTTTACAAACTAGAGATGTTGCAATAACATAATTTTACCTACATTTTGTGTGTCAGCTCATATCAAGTACTGATCAGATACTATATTATTATTGTTTTGTTTTTATAACAGATGAATTAGGGACAGCAATAAATTATCGACCCAATAATGGAACCGATTATCGGTTATTGGCAGATAATGAATCTATAGCCGATGAACAGAACTTATAACACAAAGATAATTTCTTTAGTTGACTTAGTAAGCGCAGCATTTACACAATGTATGTGGTGGTATGCACCTTTAAAGTTGGAAGTTTGCCAGCCAATAAACACAGAGAAGACTAAGAACAACATATCTGTTGTCACGTTCATGAGGTAGAGTAGCTTAAACCTGTGTAGAGCCACACAATGTAGACAAGAGCCACACATGTTGTCGCTGGAGTGGGCGTTGTTTCTCAAGTTCAGAAGAAGACAACGCAATTGTAACTTGAAATAGATGTTCCACAAGTCTTGGTCTATGTGTTTAACACAACAAATCTTATTAAAGCTACGAATACTAAATCATCCATCTTTGCCCTTTTACCATCAGGGATGCATAATCGTGCATCCCTAAGCTGTATACTACCATCATGTTGTGTTATTGATGTGCATGAAGTTACACAAGTTGCCTGTCATTTATGAATTAATAAATACATTATCTGATTGGTGCTTGCCAATTCCATCGTTTTCTGCAGTATCGAGGCATTTCTGACACAGGTTAGTATCAGAACAACCCTACGACACATAGTCAAGAAATATGCATTTATGGCACTCGATTTTCCTCTGGGTTGAAGAATCTTAAATGTAATTGATACACAGCTGAGAGGCAGTTGATTTTGTCCTTGGAGGCGAGCAATACTGTGGGAAAATATAAATGTTTCTACTGGCAGGGGTTTGGACTTACCATGGCAGCTTCCCTATAAATGTGTGTCTGGGTGTAATCAGCCATTGTGAGCAATGTTGGAAGTCAATAAGTGAAATCACCTTATTGTTATAGTGGATTTTAGCCTGATATCGACACCATATCTATATTTTTCTTACTACTGCCCACAAGCAGGTTGTGCAGTAAAATATGAAATGCGTAACCTAGACTGCATATTATTTTTAGGTGTCACACACACACACACACACACACACACACACAATTGTAATTCGTTACCCCCACACTCCATTTGAGAACCTCAATGCTAATTAAACGAAGAGTTATCCATTTTCTATCACATTCAGTGCAGTGGCTGACCTGTGTGATGAATGGTGACCATAACATAATAACTTAAGTGGCAGCAGCCAGCAACTGTACTCACCGCTAACTCCATTTTGGACCTGGATACGGAGCCGGATGAGTCCAGTTTCTCTCCTTCTACTGCCGTTTTGCTGCTGTTAAGTTTCAGCCAACCTCACTTCAAGTGGACAAATCAGATGACAGCCATGAGACACATTTCAATTAAAACGGACGTTTGCAAGGTCTCTAAGAGGCCGGTAGCATCAAGCTAGGTTAGCTAGTTAGCGCTAGCTGTCAGTGTATGCGAAGGTTTCATCTTCCTCGGGACAGACTAACATTGACAAGCCGGCTGCTTCAAAGTTAGCTAGATATAGCGTCAAGTGTTGGTTACAACAAATAACGCTACTGTGTAGGCAAACGTTAAACATGGCAGCCATTTTTGGGGGGAATAGTTCGCCGAAGCTCAACAGTTCACCAGCAAGCTACATTACATGCGCTAGCTAACTTAGCATGGTAGCAGTTTGCTCCTCTTACCTGACTTTGAAGTCCGTTATGGACTGATGGAGGTGATGGTCACCTTATCCAGCTTCAAGAACACCATGTTTCGTATTTTTGTGACAATCCGCGAACGTTTCTGAAAAGTCTAACTGCAAGGCTCGTCCGCTAGCTAATTTAAGTGTTAGCTCACTGCAGGGAGTTATTAAACTTCAGTCTGGCTTGTAAAAAATGTGTAACGCTGCTAATGGCTCGACGTGGATCGTGTCCTATAAGCTGTTTAGTCAGAGATAAAAACGTATCGGCAGTAACAGGTCTTCTACAAAACTGACAGATGTTATCGCTTCTTGCTGAGCTGCTGCGACTGTTAGCATCTGGCTAGCAAAGTTCACCTCTAGTGCAGCGTTGACACGCACCATGTCACTGTCACACAACTTGAGAGAGCACCACAGTAACTTACTCAACAGTCAGAATTTAGTCTGTTACTGTGGTCAGAGATGAAAAAGGAAGTGATGGGTGCGAAATCTTCATGATAAGACACGGATGTGTCTAAATTTAGGAGTTTTTAAGTACATATTCTGCTGTTTTAGTTAGAATTTCTTTGAAAACAATGTGTACGTTATGTGTACGTTGTAGTTCAGTGCAATTATTCTCAACGTGGCCTCAGGGGGTCACTGTTGTCTCATTCTCAGCCTCCTCCTCATCTTCTTCTTCTTCTTCTTCTTCTTCTTCTTCTTCTTCTTCAACGTTTAGGTTCATTTATCGCCACCTACTGGACTGGAGCATGAGACGGTCAGAACTAGAA